>LBNU01018027.1:0-48698 GCA_014162995.1 Artemisia annua | reverse complement strand
AAAAAAAAAAAAAAAAAAAAAAAAAAAAAAAAAAAAAAAAAAAAAAAAAAAAAAAAAAAAAAAAAAAAAAAAAAAAAAAAAAAAAAAAAAAAGACGAAAACGTAAAAAGAAAACGGATGAAAATGTAAAAAGACGAATGAAAAGATAAAAAACAGACGAAAACGTAAAAAACCGTAAAGAACAGACGAAAACGTAAAAAAAGGGAAAGGACAGACGAAACGTAAAAAAACGGATGAAAACCTAAAAAAACAGACATAAACATAAAAAAAATGTCGAAAACGTAAAAAAAAGCGGATGAATACGTAAAAAAACAGACGAAAACGTAAAAAAGCGGTCGTAAACGTAAAAAACAGATGATAAAAAAATAGGCAAAAACCTAAAAAAGATAAAAACATACAAAAAGGTCAAAAACATAAAAATAACGTACCAAAACGTAAAAAATTGACGAAAACGTAAAAACAACAAACAAAAACGTGCAAAAACTGACGAGAAGGTGTAAAAACGGACGAAAACGTGTAAAAACGGACGAAAACCTGCAAAAACGGACGTGTAGAATCAGATGAAAACGTACGAAAACGTGTACAACGGATGAAAACGTGAAAAAAAATAGATGAAAACGTCTAAAAGTGGACGAAAACATGTATGAACGGATGAAAATATGCAAAAACGGATGAAAACGTGCAAAAACGTGTAAAAACGGACAAAAGCATGTAAGAACGGAGAAAAACGTGTAAAAATGGGCGAAGGCATGCAAAAACGATTGAAAACGTTCGAAAACGAACGAAAACATGTAAAAACAGATGAAAACGAGTAAAAACCAACAAAAACATGAAAAAACAGACGAAAACGTCTAAAAATGGACGAAAACGTATAAAAACGGACAACACCATAAGAAAACCAAATTTTCAGTTATTTACTAACGACCGTTAGTAAAAAGGACTAACGATACAAGTTTATGAGGTTGATAATGGTAATATTGTTCACAATTTGAAAGTTTTGATGGTAACAATGAGCTTTTATATACCATATTGGTAAGATATGAAAATTTGAGAAAATACATTGGTATTTAATGGCTTTAACCCTATTTTTATTGTAGGCCATCCTCATTATTCATTCACGAACCTTACTTACACAGATGAAGAAAATAGTAATATGATGAGGTATGTGCATGATTAATGAGACTTAATCGACACTTCGACAGGCTCGATAGAGTTAATGATTCGATCAATCTTTGATAGAGCTTTTAGGTTATTATTTTTAGTGAATTGTGTTTTTGTATCTAAATTCTTCGGTATTTATATATAATTTGATAAATATACTCAGGCCTAAGTGGTTGAAGTTGTTCGGTCCCCCTCCGCCACCACCACCTCCTCCTCCAACTTTTTTGGAAAGAATTGAAGCAGGTATTAATGGTGTCGATGAGGAAACAGCTCATAAAGAACATACAATTCGTAGATGTTTTGACATATGTGCATGTGGCGAGTTTTTTTCACTTCTTTCATGGAGAAACATAGATGTTCCGGGCCTGTCGTTGCAGTTTGTTGGTTCGTGTTTAGGTTGGGGATTTACCTTCTTGTTAAAGAACATAAACCTAAGGAGAATTTTAAGCCAAAGCCAAAGACAACTGTGAAGGATACTAGGTAAATCAATCATTGTCTAAGCAGCACATTTTGCGAACTATTTTTTGATATTTGTATGATTATTTGACAAATCCACAGTGTTGATGCTTCTGCTGGGATAGAACACTTCTGTAAAAGGTTTTTTGAAGAATCCAAAGATGTTTTCGGAGCGTCTCTTAAAAAGCATCTTGTGAAGACATTGCTAGTGTTGACTTGGTAGTTGTTCTTCAGATTGCTAAGCTCTACCCATCCTACAAAGTGCTTTTGGAAAGGTTTGATCTTGTTCTTTTTGTATTATGGTTTGTTGTTCGATAGTCTGCTTATACATTCATCAAACCGTCAACAGATAAAAAAAAGGAGTAAAGAGTTTGTGACATTATGGAGAAGTAAATGTACCTATTTCGTTTTCAGTTGTATGAATTTAGAGCCTATATTGCCTTCTTTTAAAGCTGACATAGTACGAAGTCTATGAAATTGTGAAGAAACTCTTGAACTAGTAACTGATGGAAGATTCATATGTAGTTATCACTTACGAATGAAGAAATGCCAATAGGCAATAGTTGTATGCTTTTATTGGTTGCTGTTATACAAATGTTGAAATAATAGATTTTGATTTTCTCTACTTTGAAAAAAGTTTTTTTTGAATAATTAGTTTAGATATGCAATCTCGAACTCCTCAAATAACATGTATCAACACACAATAAGCAGATTAGCACTTTTATCAAGCAATTGTTGGTCACTGTTCAATTTCATAGGCCATACTATTTCGAGGTACCTTGCAGATGGGCATCTATAGAAGAAAGTTACTGGCTTATTCATTCTCAGCGTAGATAACCTGCAAATTTGTTAAGTGTGTGGAGATGAAGGAAATTTACAAATAGACTTATATTAGGGATACTGAAATTAGGTCTTTAGAATCTTTAAGTAATAAGGATAGTGAAGAATTTTATTTACCAACAAGTAGAGATGTTGATGAGGTTTTGGTGTAGCCTTTATAGAACACTGAGCATAAAGGAGCTACATCAGCTGCCTTAGCTGCATACATTAGCACTTTCACTTGGCACTCTTTAAATAATAAACCCATAGGCACATAGGGGTTGTATTGCCTTGAGATCTTTCAGCGACTTACATTCAGAAGTTAAAATATGGGATTCAAAGGGATTAAAGAAAGTCTCTTTAATGCATCAAGAGTTGGCATCTTTTGATTTATTTCATGACCTGAATAGAGGAGAATACTGGTCTCAAGGTGTTGTCTATCATATTTTAAGATGGGCTGGCTGAGTAACGGGTCATTTTTAGTAGTATTTGAAACAGATTTAGTTGGGTTGGGTTGGGTCTTTATTTCAAAATTCTGTTGAAGATTAGTATGGCAGTAAATTCAGTAATTAGTGTTTCCTAGCTGTGCTTTGAAGATGTAGTGATCGATTTAGATATACTTAAAGTTGTATGGTATTATGATTTTTAATAGAATCGTGTTACTTACCTACAGATCAGATTATTAAAATTACGAACTTAGTTCGCCTTTTATATATCGTGCGTAACAGTATATTTCTTTTCAAAATCCTATGTCTTACTGATTATGAGACAAAANAAAGATGTTTTCGGAGCGTCTCTTAAAAAGCATCTTGTGAAGACATTGCTAGTGTTGACTTGGTAGTTGTTCTTCAGATTGCTAAGCTCTACCCATCCTACAAAGTGCTTTTGGAAAGGTTTGATCTTGTTCTTTTTGTATTATGGTTTGTTGTTCGATAGTCTGCTTATACATTCATCAAACCGTCAACAGATAAAAAAAAGGAGTAAAGAGTTTGTGACATTATGGAGAAGTAAATGTACCTATTTCGTTTTCAGTTGTATGAATTTAGAGCCTATATTGCCTTCTTTTAAAGCTGACATAGTACGAAGTCTATGAAATTGTGAAGAAACTCTTGAACTAGTAACTGATGGAAGATTCATATGTAGTTATCACTTACGAATGAAGAAATGCCAATAGGCAATAGTTGTATGCTTTTATTGGTTGCTGTTATACAAATGTTGAAATAATAGATTTTGATTTTCTCTACTTTGAAAAAAGTTTTTTTTGAATAATTAGTTTAGATATGCAATCTCGAACTCCTCAAATAACATGTATCAACACACAATAAGCAGATTAGCACTTTTATCAAGCAATTGTTGGTCACTGTTCAATTTCATAGGCCATACTATTTCGAGGTACCTTGCAGATGGGCATCTATAGAAGAAAGTTACTGGCTTATTCATTCTCAGCGTAGATAACCTGCAAATTTGTTAAGTGTGTGGAGACGAAGGAAATTTACAAATAGACTTATATTAGGGATACTGAAATTGGGTCTTTAGAATCTTTAAGTAATAAGGATAGTGAAGAATTTTATTTACCAACAAGTAGAGATGTTGATGAGGTTTTGGTGTAGCCTTTATAGAACACTGAGCATAAAGGAGCTACATCAGCTGCCTTAGCTGCATACATTAGCACTTTCACTTGGCACTCTTTAAATAATAAACCCATAGGCACATAGGGGTTGTATTGCCTTGAGATCTTTCAGCGACTTACATTCAGAAGTTAAAATATGGGATTCAAAGGGATTAAAGAAAGTCTCTTTAATGCATCAAGAGTTGGCATCTTTTGATTTATTTCATGACCTGAATAGAGGAGAATACTCGTCTCAAGGTGTTGTCTATCATATTTTAAGATGGGCTGGCTGAGTAACGGGTCATTTTTAGTAGTATTTGAAACAGATTTAGTTGGGTTGGGTTGGGTCTTTATTTCAAAATTCTGTTGAAGATTAGTATGGCAGTAAATTCAGTAATTAGTGTTTCCTAGCTGTGCTTTGAAGATGTAGTGATCGATTTAGATATACTTAAAGTTGTATGGTATTATGATTTTTAATAGAATCGTGTTACTTACCTACAGATCAGATTATTAAAATTACGAACTTAGTTCGCCTTTTATATATCGTGCGTAACAGTATATTTCTTTTCAAAATCCTATGTCTTACTGATTATGAGACAAAACTTATAGCCTGTGGTTCAGGTTAATTATGTCATCTGTCACAAGACTTGACAAGATCATAGTTAAAACCACGTGCAACCTCATACTCAATACAATCGTGAAACTTGCTGCAGGCTTTGATTTGGTGCATATTAAAACCAAGAAGATGTTCCCAACTGGCGTTTTTAGAACTTGCCGATACATCGCATGCATACATTGTCTGCATTATACTTGAAGCATCACATCCTCATTTTATTATCTTTGTGTGAGGACTTCACACCCACAGAGATTATCATTTTTGGTCTCTACTACCATATTTACCTCTACGTACAAGACCCGTTTCATTGTAATCAGTTTAAATCCACTATTACCTTGGTATTTAGACTCAGCAAAACTTTAAGACGAATTAGACATACTGGTATTGGCGCACCCTGTACTTATGGATAAAAGGGTATTATACTTCAACCAGTTTCACATCATATCAGTTCAGAACTCCTTGCAGAGATGCAGATACTTACAATGTGTCTTTACATGGACATATGGCGATTTATCAGATTCTATTTTTAAGTGATCTTGATGCGGGCCCAAGTGTTGAGGAACGGGCCATCATGTTTCTAGAGGCCCAAGATCGCGTGATAAAAGGGGCCTCACTTAAATGGGCATAAGTTGGGCTACAAGGCTCCGTTTCAGGCCCATGAGCAGTCGTTTCGAAGCTTGGAGCGAGGAGCACGTTGTGGTAAACAGACTTCGTCGGTTTACGGAACTTTTGAGCCCCGAATCACTTTATTTTACGTTTTATTTGCATTTTAGTGTTTTTTCGGGTTTTTTTGGACTTTTGTTCTTGTAATAACTTTCGGCCCATTTGTTCTTTAGGGCCCATTTCGACTTTGTTTCTCTATTTAATAAGTGTATTGCCTTTGTGGCTAAGCAGTTAATGAAAATACGAAAAGTCTATTTTTGGCAGTTTTCTTGCTAAGAATCCTAATAGTCGGCGTTCAACTGAATCAACGATTGTTGGAAGAATCGATCCTGGTATTCGTGTGAATCAACAGGCTTGATTTGTGTTATCTCATTTTAGTACTACATCAGATCTATTATTCCAAAATGCCGTTTGTTTTGCATTTTCTCTACGGAAGTATCTCATGACTGCAGCTTTGTTTGTATAGCCTTAAATGACCAAAGTACCTACACTAGCACACTGTAGTTCAAATTTCATGTAAAGATCTTGATCTATGTGGCATTTTATATCCGTTATTAATTAATTACATAAAGATCATGATATATGTTATGAACAAATCTAAATTCCTTTCTGATAGATGGTTTGCCATTCTTTTTAAATCTGAAAATTTGTATTTATCACCTTTTGCAAGCCGTATACCCTCAAGGCCCTCAAAGAGCAATACTAATTTTGATGGAAGTTGGTTAGTGTTTTATGGAATAAAGTTACTCGAGATTAAGGTGTGTTTGATTTGCTACTCGGAATCACAATAGGTATGGATTTGATATAGAGGTGATATGGTATTGTGTCTATGGATATGATTGTTTTTGTTCGGTAGTAAATTTGAGGTTTTGGATATGCGTGGTCTCCAAAAAAAACTACTACATGAAATTACAATATTGTCTTAAATCCATGAGGTTTTGGTGCAATTTATTTTTGTACCGCAAGCTCATACACCACAAAATGTCAAAATATAAAGTTAAATTTGGAATCTGGGCCTTGGTTTTCTTATTACTGGGTGGATATTTCTTGTTATATTAGAAATAAAATATAATAGAGCCACTTGTGATTTGTTTACAGATCATCATAACGAGGTGGTAAGCACCCGTCGCGTTGCGGCGGCTTTTTTGTGTTCGATTTATGGTTGTAATATGCTTGACCGTGAAGAAACAACTTGAATCGCTAAAAGAAAAAAAAAATGACTTGCAATATTTACTCCGAAGATAGTGACTGTTTTCAGTAGGTAAAACGATAAAGCCTTAAAAAATTTAGTCAGAGTCTGCAATATAACGAAATAAATTAGTCCTTCCGTACCGATTACAACATCTAAGTTATGCGTATTTATATTCGTTCTTATTGGAAAAATTATTTTGAAAAAAATGTGGCAAGTTTTGTAATTTTTCGAGTCCGTTTGGTACGTCAAATGGGTCCCGGAGTGCTTTTACAAAAAGTTTAGCCTAGTTGGCAATTTCACCCCCTCCGTGCCATGTTTTTATTTTCATCCATGAATTTCGTTTTGCCCGCATTTGACCCCTACTAAAAATATAAAACACCCATTTTTTTAATAAATCTCATTTCTCTCTCACACACACACTATACTTTCTCTCCCTCTCCCCTCCCTCTCTCTTCCCCATCCGATCACCACAGGTTCCGGCCAGACACCACCATTTTCCGCCGGCAGCCACCTCCGCCGTCGCCGGAAAATTTTCCGGCGAAACTTTAAACCTTCCCAATCCATAGATCGAGATACCTTCGTCCGTTCTGGATCATTTAAGCTCTCGAAGAGCTCTCGTGATACTTGGAACCACCACCACAGTCACCATCGCCGCTCCACCGCTTCACCACTACCTTTTTCCCCGTTTCTATTTTACCGAAATTCCAACATCAAATAGTTTTTTTTTCGTTGATTTATATTTTTTTTATAGATCCGTATAGATCTATATGTATTTTTTAGATCTAAAGTTTTTTTTGTTTTTTTTGTTAGTGTTGCGGTTTGGTCGCTGCCGCTGCGTAAGCCGCCACCTCTATCCGCCAGAAAATGCAAGTTCGCGGAATTTTAAAATTGCCGGGAATTTTTTGTCGTGGGCTGGCGAAATTAGTATGATTTATTTGTAAAATTGTTGGTTAATATTATTATGTAAATTTGTTATTAATAAAGTTTATGTATTAGAGTTTGTAGATTGTTCTGATGAGGTCTTTTTTTTTTTTTTTTTTTTTTTTTTTTTTTTTTTTTTTAATTTGGTTTTTATTGTTGCTAAAAATTTGTACTAAAATAAAGGGCCTAACCATGGGGTAAAAAGGAGCCCAGCAATCGGGCTCAAAAAATATATATTTTTAATATGCCTCAAGGCAATTAATAGATATAGAGAATATATAGCAGAAGGTAAAAACAAAAGAAGAGAAGCTTATGTGATAAAAGAAGAGAAGCTATGGTAAATTTGTACGCATGATTCAAAATTGTACTTATATCGCAACATCGTGAAATTTTTAACATTGATTCAATTTTTTTTACACACATTAAAATAAGTTCTACATTTGAAAAAATTGAATCAGAGTTAAAAATTTATCGTAGTTTAGCCTTCTCAATTCATAACGAGAGTGTGTGATCACATGTCTACCAAACAATTTCAATTGGAGCAAATCCATTACTATATTCAGAAACCCTCCTACCAAACACTCCCAAACCCGATTCTTGCCTATGTTGTTTTTTTAATCAAACAAAAACATGCATACTATATATGGATACTTTACGAGACAAGTTTGAGTATCTGAGTTCAAGATCAACTTCAACATGTTAAAAGTAAAAGGCATGCATTTAATTAAGCAATTCAAAAAATAATAATAACGAGCATGGTGGCCCGCGCGTTGCCGCGGGATTGCGTTGTTGATAGTGTCAAGAGTGCACTCGTTGATGCGGGAATAGCGTGTTGATAACTTTTATGCCATCGTTAATGTACCTAAGATTATGTTATGCGTACAATAAAAATGAGCACTCTTTAAGTAACAGTTTATGTCTCTGAAATAATCAGACTAATAATCAACCATTTATAACCATTAGCATTATATACAATCTCACATACACTGAACCACACAATACGTAGTGCTAGATACATCGCACAATAGACGTATCTCTTAGCTATATTTTGTTAGGTTTTTAACTGCTCTATGAAAAGGGTAAAAAAATTGCAACTGAATTCTAAGCAATATGTTCTATACTTGGGACTTAAGCTTCTAAAACTTCTCAATCTTTTGTCGATAAGGTTTTTCACCATCACCCTAAAGTCCACCGAATCAAGGATCATTCAAAGCGGCATAATGAAATCAAACCTGTGTTTCCATCTCCCCATATGTTCCTCTTCCAATGGCTGAGAGTAGCTGACTTTGACATTCACTTTTTAGGAAGGACATTGAAATAAGCTCAAAAGCATTCATGGCTGTTGAATGTTCTTCTTTCTTTTCAATAACACATTGCTCCTGTTGTAGAAGAAACACAAAAAGTTTGAGAAACTGATTAAAACTCAGGGGAGCTGGATCTCTCTTTTTTCAAGATGACATATCATATTCCCAGAAAGAGTTTTGTGAACTTACAGATTTCTGTACCGAATTTGAACTTATAGTTAGACTGTTGGCAGGTTCCTTGGTTGACCTTGACTAAAGGAAAGTGCATATCTGAGCCTCCACGAATACCTCCCATTTATTACCATAAACTGATGAAGCATCCTGTTTCAACAACATCAAACCCAAAAACTAAAAACTAACTCCAATTGCAATGCAAGTTTGACACTTTAGAAGCTTTGAAAGCAACTTTTTGACATATGAAATGAAAGTAGTGGTTTATGCTTTCCAATCTCAGCAAGAAGCATTTTATATTTAAATTGAATACTGTCTTTAGGATTGAGTAGAAGCAATGTCCCAGTGAGGAGTTTTGGGGCCTAAAAACTGTAGAGTAAAAAGGTGATACAAAGTGGGCTTAAACATACAAAAAGAGCTACTGGTATTAAAAAACTCCCGCCCGTGCCTACCGTTTTCCCATCCACATCCTTTTTAAAAAGTACATTTAGTAACTAAGCGTACATCTTTGTTGAGTGGTAAGAAGACTAATGAAAGCTTACCATAAGAGTATAAGACTGGGAGTTGAATTGCTGGATAACTGACGTCATAGTCATTTTCTCTGTATCTGCAACTGCAGAACCAAACAGAAGAAAATGCCATTTTGGGCTTTGCTCTGACCGAAGGTATTGCAGTTACAGGTAAACGCTAACCTGGTAATCCAGTCTCATAGTGGCTATCCTTTGATCGTCTTCAAGCCCGTTGAATTGGTAATCAATATGCAAAAAATAGAAACTAATATTAGTCATTTACCTTAATAAGGTTGTGTTTAAATCAACAAAAGACAAACTACATCTAACTCGTTTAACCCACTTAAACGGACTATAGCAACAAAACACCTTAAACATTGACAATACTTTAAAGCTTGCAAAGAGAAAAATAAATAAATAAAAAATTGATGTACCACCAACAAAAAAATCAGTTTATCACCCAATCAAACAATCTACTCCATTAAAAAAATAATAATAAAATAAAATAATAAAATAAAATAAAATAAAATAAAATAAAAAAAAACAAAAAAAAAAAAAAAAAAAAAACTCATATACCATAAAGAAACACCGAAACGCTAACTCCAACAAAAACGTTCAACAGACGGAAAAGAAGAAGGGTCTGATGTGACCAGTTCAACGGGTTATTCGGATCAACCTGGTAAACCGGATTGACGCGTGTGATTTACTTTGCTGTGACCGGTTCAACGGCTTAATCCACTAATACGGTAATGAACAGTGAATAGACAACCACGTGGCACTAATACGGGAATGTGGGTGGCCAGTATTCCCATGTTGTGTCGCCTAACTACGGCTGTGTTCTTTCAGTAGTAGCAGAAAAGCTGATAAGCCCCTCCAAAAAAAGAGAAAATGTAAATGGTAATGTATATATATACATGCAACGTGGTTCCAAGAAAAAACATAAAAAATAAGTAACCGAATTACATTGGGCCATCAAATGATTGCATCTATCAATTTCATATATATCACTACAGGTTGCCGCTAGATATTTGTTATTACCTAAAAAACATCAACCATTATTATGTCAGTATAAGCTAAGTTGTGAATGATGCATTGTTAATCCCGGTATAAAATAACAATAGAACCCTTTTAACAAATAGCTCTAGCGAGCATCTTAAAGAATCTCTGAAGGGGTGTTGGATTTGTTTATACTGGTATTGTGTTTTTGAAAAGCAAATAAGCAATTCCAAGTTTTTTGCAAAAACCANACCGGGTGTAAAAATTAAAAAAATAAAAAAATAAATAAAAAATAAATAAATTAAATAAAAAAAAAAAAAAAAAAAAAACTCATATACCATAAAGAAACACCGAAACGCTAACTCCAACAAAAACGCTCAACAGACGGAAAAGAAGAAGGGTCTGATGTGACCAGTTCAACGGGTTATTCGGATCAACCTGGTGAACCGGATTGACGCGTGTGATTTACTTTGCTGTGACCGGTTCAACGGCTTAATCCACTAATACGGTAATGAACAGTGAATACACAACCACGTGGCACTAATACGGGAATGTGGGTGGCCAGTATTCCCATGTTGTGTCGCCTAACTACGGCTGCGTTCTTTCAGTAGTAGCAGAAAAGCTGATAAGCCCCTCCAAAAAAAGAGAAAATGTAAATGGTAATGTATATATATACATGCAACGTGGTTCCAAGAAAAAACATAAAAAATAAGTAACCGAATTACATTGGGCCATCAAATGATTGCATCTATCAATTTCATATATATCACTACAGGTTGCCGCTAGATATTTGTTATTACCTAAAAAACATCAACCATTATTATGTCAGTATAAGCTAAGTTGTGAATGATGCATTGTTAATCCCGGTATAAAATAACAATAGAACCCTTTTAACAAATAGCTCTAGCGAGCATCTTAAAGAATCTCTGAAGGGGTGTTGGATTTGTTTATACTGGTATTGTGTTTTTGAAAAGCAAATAAGCAATTCCAAGTTTTTTGCAAAAACCAAAATTAAGATCTTTTAGTAATTGCCAGCTCGTACTTCCTAATACACAAAATACGCCCTCAACTGGATTATACATAGGTTAGGTTCTAAACATTCTCTGGAGTACGTGTTTTAGTAAATATTAATTGTCACTACCTTTTTGCCATCCGTTAAACTCAACCATTACTTTCGCCTCAATTGCTTTGTACCCTTTTTTCGCCTTCTCTTTAGCCCAGAAATATCTGTATATATATCAAGGAGGTGTTTGGGATAAGCTTAGATGTTATCGGAAATCATTAATCTGAAGAGATTCTGCTTATTACAATTTTGTTTAGAAAAGTGATCTAACCACTATCATTTACCTTAACCATCTGAGCTTTCATTTCAATGCATACTCTAGAATGCTCAGATGAATTAAGGTGACTGTTCTTGAAACCGCCTACCATCTAACCTTTCAACTTTTTAGAGTGCTTATTCCGGAATAGGTATCACCTTAATTCATCTGAGCTTTGTACATAAACAATGAAAAATATACAAATAAGGACATCACTTACATTTTTATCAGCACTCTAAAAAGTTGTCTTCTTCCATGTAATTGAGAAAGAGTTCATTGTTCCATGTAGCATATTTAAAACGACCTCTGCTGGACCAATAGGAAGATGAATTAAGGTGATACCTATTCCATAATACAAATGTTTTGAACCCCGTTAAAAAATGGTTTTTAGTATATAGTATGATTTGGTTTATTAATTGTTATTTTCTAAGAAGAACTCTTTAAGCAGAATGATTAACCTTCATAGTTGGTTGGAGTGCTACACGTGTTGCATCTCTTTCAGCTATCTAAGCTCGCCTAGCATCAACTTATGTTCTGGCTATCTCCTGAATCAGGAACACTACGGCCCCTGTCCTACCACCACCATCGCTGCCACCTGATGCACCAACACGGCAACACGTCTCACATAAAACAACTATGAACAAAACATCATATATGATAACTAACCAACAAACGTACAAATATAACTAACAATACTTAAATTATAGGCAGAGTAAGTTGCTAACCGATGTCATATCAGGGACTTTATATTCAGATACATCCAGTCACCATCTTGCTGACATGCTTTTGGTGTTGCGTTTCTAAATGCATACCTCCACCCATTCAAGCACTTTCACTTATGGCGAGGCCACTTTCATCCGGTACCAAATAGCAAATCCACGCAGCTCCTATTGATACAATAGATGATTTAATATCATGAAATCCGAAAAAATAAACTGTATACTAACATCAACAAAACCAAAAGTATTTTACAAATCTAGCAAAAACGCTAATATTAAACTTAACAGAAAGAAAAGAAAGACAAACCTTAGGATAATCAACAACCCACGCATCTTCACTGTGGAATCACCTCGAACATAAAACAACTAAACCCAAACACAAAATCAGTTATATTAAAATTTTAAGAACCCTAAACCTGTGAAAAAGAGGGACTAATTTTAATGTTTGATTGATGTAAAAATTAGGATAATGCTTACCTTATAGTTTTATACCTGAAACTGTGCAATCAAAACCCACAAACCAAATCAGTCGCCGCTATCAGCAAACCAAATTATACCCAGATCTTCATCAATAGACCGCCAATTGAATTTGATGTGAATGGTTCGACCTTTCCTGCATCGGGTGAAAATCAGCGTGTTTGAGGCGAGGATTAGATGATAGAAAAGGCGGTGGATCATAAAACTTGGGACTTTGATTATTAGATGTGTGTGTTTGATGAATCAGGGGAGAAGGGAGTGGTTTTGTTTCGTGTGTGTGTGTTTTTCTGAGGGTCAAGGTGGGGGAGGAAGTGTGAAGAATGGTCTAGAACAGGTGATAGCATGCTATTAAAAAAAACTTTGTATGAAAACGGGAAACGGGGTGCACTGTTACTAAGGTACTGTAGCAGGCACCCCTAATTAACTTAGACTCCATGTGAAATGCTGCCATGTGTGAAGTGACCATATAACAACCAATGAGGTTTCAGTTTAATGAATTACGGGTCCCGTAATACACATAACTTGTACACCGTTACAAAACAGGTTTTAGAATATATATAAATAACGACTACTGCTACTCTTCATCAGTTGCTGCTGCCTTTCTTTGAGCATGCATGTCTCAGTTTAGCCTCGCGATAGAGTTGCACCATATCAGGGATCTCCTCGTAAAAAGGACCATCAGATGTCAGCCTGTTACATGCAATTGGTTTTCCTTGGCGATCAATCTTGATATTGCTTATATGTATATCATCAGTTCATCAGCCACTTTGTCTGGATCGTGTTCTTCGAAGGTTTTGAGCCACTCTTGCACACGAGACGGTAGAGATGCACGATAGAGTTTCCAAACCTCCTTTCCAAGGTGACGGAGACCCGTAAATGTAATTGGTCCAGGAGGCATCGCATCGAAAGTCGTCCTCCCTGGAAACATAATTGGCCTTGAATGAATATAGAGGTATTTGGGTTTAAACTTTAGATCGATTGTTGTTGAATGAATGAATGTATTTGACGCTGATTCAATTCTCTATATATAAGCTCGAGAGAATGTTCTCTAGATTCTGTCGCAAACAAATAAACAAATACTTTTCCCCGGACCTGCAGTTAGCCCAATAGCCCAATCTTGGAACCAGCTGAAGCCCAAAGTCATTTTTTTTTCTCAATAAAAAAAGGCGATTTCATATTTCCCCTCTTTTTTTTTTTTAATTTCATATATATACCTAAACATGCACTAAAAATATTGTATATTATGCATTCAATACTTGCACTTTATGTATATATGAATTTAATCATAAAAGTAGGGTGATATATGAAAATAATCTTTAAAAAAAAAAAAAAAAAAACAAAAAAAACAAAAAACATATGGTACATTAGTCTCCATTAATTGTATAAACGTAGTTCATTATTCTTTATAAAACTTGGGTTATTATATTAAATATGATTTATACCGATATCGAAGATCACCATCCTCATGCTACCTGAATTCCCAACGTTTTGATGGAGTTCAAATACATTAATTGCGTGAGGTGGTAAAAGTGGAAAATGGGTAACAATCTAACATGTTATCGAGTCTCTTAAACTGTTAAACCCAGGTTAGACTCTTTCAAGCCAAAATAGAAGTGTAGGACTGTAAGGAAACATATCATTTTGACATTATGTAACAAGACGATTTGCTATTAGTTGATTTACTATCTTGTTTGCATATTTTGCAGCACAACCGTGAGAATATTAGTAAAACAAACAGGAAGTATAAAAGCCATAATCCTAGTTACTTCATGATATATTTTTTGGCCGTAACTTATTTTATGGGTAAAAAAAAGCTAAGGAACCCGATTAACCCGAATCACCCGCCCCGACATAACAACAACCCGATAACCCGATTACTTATTGGGTAGGGTTGCGGGTCACATTTTCATTTTGAAAACCCCGATTCAACCAGACCCGATATACTCAATAACCCGACAACCCGACCCGATATACCCGATAACCCGACAACCAGACCCTTGGCTTTTTTGAAACTTTGAATTACCGTTGTACACCCTCAAACCGGGTAAAACCCTCTCTTTTCAGGAGGTTGCCGTGACCACTTCAAGGTTGTTAGCACTTAGAAAGATTTGAACATGCGACCTCTCACATCTTAGTAATGATAGTCACAAGTCTTTTGCCACCGTGGTCCGTGAGTATGGTTGAATTTGTTAGTTTCATTTGTAGCTCCTTCTAACGAAAGTTCGAAACCACAATCAACATAGTCTAGCTAGTGGTTAGGCATACTGATGTCCTCACAAGAGATCTTAGGCTCAAAAAACATCACTAGATACACATCTTGAGGGTGCCATATATGGAAATAGTCGGAAATGGTCATGGGGAACTCTGATTATGCTGCATACATCAACTCGTCCTCTCGATGGAACAGGCTCGTAATTTTGCTGTTTTGCCGGGTGTTAACGCAGGCATATCTGTGTCATGAAAAGGATTAAGTGGAAAGGAGGATATGCAGACACAGTAAGCTTAATAAGTTGATGCAACTTTAAATGTAGATATTATTAGAAAGCATTACTGCCATTATTATATCAGTAGTCTATGCGTGATGCTGTTTTTGGTTAAATATGATTTTCTACTCATCCATGTTTTTTCATTACAGTATGGTTTCAGGGTTTGGTTCCGGAGTCATGGTATCACTGGTTAGCGGTATGAGGGTTTGAGTGTAATGTCAATTGGTGTTCTATTTGCAGTTGTCAATTGTGCAATGCTAAAGGCGATCATATTACTTTTTCCTTCAAATTTCCTATAAAAGTTTTTTTGTCTGATAATTTTGATTTATTTAGGCATAAACGGGTTCACTTGGGTTTATCCATTGACCCGTTGAAATCTGAATACCATGTTATCCGTTTTGACCCACACCTACATGCAGTTAGAGGAACAAGCCTCACAGGGACAAGCAGAATATATTGGGCCTAATAAAACAAAAGGCATGTTTTCTAGTATTGGAATTGGTGGTCTTGATCATTATCCGATGAGCTTTAATACACCTGTTAACCGAGAACACTCTCCAGTCACAAACTGACAGTTAAGTAATAAAAAATACTTGTGGTTCTTGTTATATAATCTAATGAAAATACTACTCAAAATTAAACTTTCTTTTTACGGTGTTTCGTGTTTGCATGAATGGGATGAAGAAAGGAGGTAGGAAGGCATGGTTGAGATTCACCTGATCTGACATCAGACGCTACTGATGAGGCATATGTTAGTTATACCTTTATTATATCAATTATAATAAAGGTATAACTAACAACATATTGATATAAGTTGAGGAGTGAACTTCAGAAACTTGCACCTTGTGACATTACAATTAAGTTATAACATTAGAGTACATAATAGCTTGACATTGCATTACATATGGTAAATTGTTTTGGGAAGATATTTGTTCAATATGTCGTATTTGATAATTTGGGGAGATCTTCCCCACTAGTTACAGGGTATGAAAAAAGAAGTTTGAAAGTTCTACAAAAAATTTCCGAATTTTGGTTTCATCTTTGAAATATCTGTGCATGTTTTGTTTTCATAAGAAAAAGTTATATCCATAAAATGGTTTCTTTGATGTACTTGCAGGTAAAAACAGGTCAAAGTTTAACTTAAATATCAAACCTGTCAAATGGGACAAAATTCGCCCAAAAGTGTCAATGGCATAACAGTATAATATGGAGTATGAAACTAAGTTAAAATTAAAGAGGTCAACTGCAGTACCTATATAATTCAAATCAAATCTAATGGATTTGGTTGACCCAAGACAGAATGACATACTGCACTGCACTGCAGCACATTACACCAAACTGAGCTACAAAAATGGGTCAATGGTATAAGAGTGTATTCAAATGGGTCGGACAGATTACACTATACAATGATAGAATTAAACAGCATATACCTTCCAACAGATTGCATTTCAACACCAGTTACTAACAAAAGTCAGTACAGCTTGCATTAGATCTTATTTGACTAAAATATTACTTCCAAACCTAAAATTCCATACACAGTTCAGTACTACCTTTTTCACAATATTACTCTACCATATCTCAAACACTATTTAGTCCCAAACCTTTGCAAGTAAACATACTCCCAAAAGATGATGTTACTACTGTTAACCCCTAAATCTTGCAAGAAACCTTTTCAATTAACGAATTTTTTACTGTTAACTCCTACATCTTACTCAAATGACAATTTTGCTATCAACCTTCTTGCATCAAAGGGTGTACTTTCAAGTTACGTGCACAGTTCTTCCTTAACCTCAAATAGACAAGAAGGTTGTAAACCATAGTGATCAAAATGGTTCCAAAAATGACCAATAGCTTAATCCAGAAGAACTTGATGCGAATAAATAATGATAGCGCTATTGGTAAAGGTGTAAGACTAATCGAGTAATCACTAGTAGGGGGGTCGAACTCTACAAGACCTTCTGTTTTGAATCTTGCAGCAAATAAAGCAAAGCATATAGCCATAGTCCCGAAGATAACAAATATGACTAAATAGCTTAACATTTGATACTCTTTTCATAAAATTCAGGATGGATGTCACAGAATGCGAATTGTGAACTAGAGTTAAATGATTAAAAACATGAAAGGCTGTTTTTTACACGTAAACGTTACTTGGTGACTATGTTTTTTACAGTGATGAATACAAGCCTAAGGGTAGGCAGTCTCATTCTCCGTATCTATATGTTTTTTTTCAACTTTTCTAGCAATAAAAATCAAAACTATCAGTAACTATAATAGACGCATTGTTTTAAAATATTTACGGTATCACTCTCATAGCACCTATAACTTTTATCTTCAAATGTTTTTTGAGGCTGAGTAGGAAGAATAATAAGCAGGGCTGGAAAAAATACTTAGACAAATGGTTGTGAAATCTTCACTATTGTCATTGTATGCATCACAATCTTTTACTTGAGCTTTTATTTTTATTTTTATTTTTTATTTTTATTTTATTTTAATGCCTGTCATATGTTTGTTAAAGCTATCATAACTTTAGTCTAAACATCATAGAGTTCTGCAGAAAAAAAATAAAATAAAATAAAAATAAATAATCATAGAGTTGGGCCCTTATGTTTGTGCATACTGGAGCTTTAGGCCATTTTTTGTTTTAGTTTTGCAGAAACTTGACAACTTGTAGTCTACGGTTTAGAAGTTATTATGTTTATACAACTTCTATTTTTGACTTTTGAAAGTAAAAAAGGAGTTGCACTTTTTGATGTTAAACCTTTTATAATTTGCTTTGGTTCGACACAAAAAGTGGAGAACTGCATTGGGTCGTTTGAATAAGATGAAAGTTAAACTATCTTACAGTGGCATGGATTGATGTCAATTTTGAATTATTAAGCAACATAATTCACTTACTATAAGGGTCAAATTTTTGATCATTTAAGTAGAGGGTTTCAAGTCTATTGGAAGTATGTTGGTGGCATTAGCTTCAGACTTGATAACTAGTGTTTAAGGTTACAAATTTCCCCAATTTTTTCCAGGTTAATTTTATGCATGGACATCATTTATAGTATGCAACTTGGACAACATATAAAGCAAAAATAATGACACAACTTCCCCACTACTATCTTAACTTTTACCAAATTTTATGTTGTTGCAGGGACATGTAATACAGTATTGTGCAAGAGCACTCAGTAAATGAATACTAGTATCAAAGAAGTGCAACAATAGTAGAAACATGCACACACACACACACTCCTTTGAATGTTTTTGTACGAGTCCTGCAAGTGGATGGACATCAGTTAAGAGAGAAGGAGGGGGTGGGAGGTATAGTTGATGCATAGGCACCCAACAAATGTATATAGCATATGACGAAGATCACACTATGCTTATTTGAGAGGGTACTTAAAACTTAATTGTTATGATCTATAAATGCTCAGAATTAGCCTACTTTTTGGATGAGTGTAACATGTTTATTCTTTAGGCTCACAGCAACACGCGAACACGACTACCTTGTTCATAACGAATTCCACCAAAGTCAGCTTATTGAGTTTTAAACGCTCAAAGAAAATAACGAATGAGAAAGAAACTCGAGTAAGAATACACCTAATGGTGTACAAAAAGGCAGCTTCTCATAACAGCTTTAAATATTTTACATTTAACATGCTGATAAAAAAAGGTTCATAAGAGAGATAAATACCACCTCACTAATGTCTACCTATACACATTCTCTCCATTTGAAAGTTTTATGCATCTAGATAATATAACATAATCAAACCAGGTTCAAATAAAGCACGCTTCTACCGGAGTTCAACACCGTCGCCTCCCGTTATCGGCTAAGTAGAAGGCAAAAGCGTCTTACCGGAAACATATAATCCTATACATCTTAGACCCAAAAGGATTAAAATTCAAAGTTGGTACCAGAATCAATATAAGTTGGTTCAGGAGAGAACTGACTCAACCCAAATGGTCCAGGGTCACGTATGGTCTCCGGTTGTTGGTTGTTGAACATCCAACTATAATTATCATTATCATAATTAACCGCCCCACCATAACCATTTGCATGTGAAGAGGCGTTTGTAGGACTGGTACCTTCAAGTGTGGAGCTTTGAGTGGCAGGTTGGTGGGCTGTCTGACTTTGAGGCCAACTTATGTCATTAAAGAATTTTGGGTCAACTGCTGACTTGCTTTGACTTTGAATTTGATTTACTTGCTGGGAAGCTACAGGAGTTAGATAAGTTGGCAAAGAAGATTGCCCTTGAAGTTGAAAAGAAGGGGTTGTGGTAAACGGTACTGAGTTCACTGAAGGTTGGAAATTTGTCGAGAAGTCAAACCGGTTGTTTGACTTTGGCTGTATATCCTCATATGCCAGATTAGGCTGAGAAAATGGTACGGATGTGCTGATGAAATCAGGCTGTGACGAGCTTGGATGAAAAAGGTTTGTATCATTCTCCATGAACAACCTATTAGAACCATACGAGCCTGTTGTTGGAGCAACAAAACTTGCTGAAAAGGTTCTTTTAAATACAGGTTTGTGAAGCGGAGTGTTTAGGTTATGATTGTTGCAACTACTTGTTCGGGTCAACTGCTGCGAGACTAAACCGGGTTGGAACTTGTTCCTTGATGACAAAAGCGAGACTTGGTTTTGGTTAATAATGCTGGGGACCCTGAAACCGGACGATATCGAGCAAGAGGTGACAGTATTCATACTTGAAACCTGATTGTTTGTAGGAGGTGGTGTTGGTGGGACCGGATATGTAGGAGGAGGAGGAGGAGGTGGTGGGACCGGATATGTAGGAAGAGGTGGTGGGACCGGATATGTAGGAAGAGGTGGTGGGGCCGGATATGTAGGAGGAGGTGTTGGTGGGACCGGATATGTCGGTGTAGCCAGGTTTGGAACGGAGAATGTTGGTAGGATCCTGTTTGGATTGGCGACTGTTGGTGGGACCAGGCTTGTAGGGAGTGCAGGTGTGACCGGGTTTTTGGAGTTTTGCCTCTCTAGTTTCCAGAAATCGTCTTTATCAGTGGCTTGACAATGGTCGAGATATGAACCACCATTGCCCCAATAGATACAAGGAGCAAGTGAGTCACAAACATAACAATAGCACTGTAAATTCAAAGACAATAGTATATGGATTAAAAATACATTTATGCTAAATGTGGAAGTCATATTGTTACAAGTTACTTCTTGATTAAATTACCTGGTCACAGTGACTTTGGTTTGGTGTGGAGGCAAAAGGAAATTTGATACAAAGATGTCTTGAATGTGGATAATCCCGACACGCAACCTGAAATAAAAACATATGTACAAAATTTAACAGCTTTTCCCCTGCATTTGGATTACAATTCTAGTATCATTTTAGCAAAAAAAACATTTCAGCATAGATATGTTCCATTTCGTTATACTATGTTACTCCATCAATCCAATCTATATTCTGTGGTTTCATGGTTATTTCTCTTCGAATCAAGTCAATCATGAGAATCAGAATTTTAAAAAAATCAATTGTCTCGCACTCTTCTTAGATGTTTGTTTCCAAAAGGATGGTTGTAGCTTCAATCATGAGAATCAAAATATTGAAAAATCAAGCCATTAGTACTAGGATAGGTACGTAAACATACACTTATCTCCATAATCAGTTTTCATTCAGCAATTGGTTTTTGTCAGACACTCAAGTATTTATGTGACTTTTTTGTCAGACACTCAAGTATTTATGTGACTTGTTTAAAACACGCACCCAAACACTCATACATAGGTTCTTACATATGCACAAATAGAATGTACGTCAGTGTTTTTTTTTTTTTTTTTTTTTTTTTTTTTTTTTTTTTTTTTTTTTTTTTTTTTTTTTTTTTTTTTTTTTTTTTTTTTTTTTTTTTTTTAATTAAAACATCAAATGCTACACCACTTCACCTCTTTATACCATCTAGCATAAAATAAAAACAATTGTCCAATTAAGCAGCCAAAGGCATTCTAAATACCACATATGTCTCATTCACTTGTTATGAATTTATGATTATACAATATACCATAACAAGCACATTCGAGAGTACAAAGCTAAGAGAGTGCTTGAGATTGCTTATTTTTTCTGCTTAACTGCTCATCTGCTTGATTTTAAGCAGGCAAGCAGTTTGTACTTGAAAGATTCACTTCTGCTTATCTTCTTATTCTAAGGAAAATATTTCAAAGTGCTTAAAATGACTTTTATCCGTCACATCTATCTTAAAACCCACTATAACTGGATTAGATTGCAAATTTCTAAAAAGATAGTATATTTAGGGTCTTATAATTACAAAAAAAGCAATCACAACGCCCTCTAAATATCAATCTTCACATAACCACACAGACAAACACATTTAACCAAAATTAACATCACTAACCACTTCCATAATCATAAGCTTATTCTTTTTTGCTTGTTTTCAAACTTACGAGCTTATATACGTTGACTTAAAAAAAATAAGCTGAAACCACAATATGCCCAAAAAGCATAAACAAACACCCCCTAACTTCAGCACATTCTACTAAAAACAACACAGATTAACACAATTCACCAAAATCAACATCACTAACCACTTCCATAACCACAAACCATACAAAAGAACTTATAGAAAAAAACAAAAATCAAACCTGCCCCTTTTCTTAAGCTTATTTTTTGGGCTTGTGTTGAACCTTATGAGCTTATATAAGTCTATCACAGTATGTCACAAGATAAAAAATGGGCTTATGAAAAATAAGCCGAAACCACGTAAACTCATAAGCCGTAAAATAAGCTTAGCCAAACACCCCCTAACTTTATCACATTCTATATTTTTTTTTTTTTTTTTTTTTTTAATCTCACAATATTTATTATACCACGGTTGTAAAAGCGAGTCATGGCGGCGTCAAGTTGCCGCTAAAGCGTGAGGTGTGACGTTTACGTTACGAAGTAGATTAAGGCGTCGACTCGGCGTGACGTGAGATGAGACGAGAAAGATGCGATAAGACACGCTAAGGCGTGAGACGTGACGAGATTTTTTATTCAACTCTGATAAAAATTTTGTTTTCAAAAAAAATAAAAATATTACATGTAAGGATCTTATTCATTTTACAAAGCTTTTTGTAAACTCAATATATATGAAGTATGATATAAATACATAAATATTTTCATATTTTGTGTCACTTTATGTCACGCTTTAAAAACGCAAAAAAATTACCTTTGTCGCTAAGCAGTACTTGAACCCACCACTATTTGGTTAGAAGCTTTTCAGACAACCAAAATAACATACCTTTAAAACACAAGCCCTTTAGTTACTTGGTACCCACTTTTATAAAAAAATATTTGTTTACACACTTAGATTATATTTTGTTTGACACTTTAATGGTCGTTCTTAGTAAGAAAAAAACAAAAGAATGTGAATTTAATTTTAGAAATACTCACTTCAAAATCAACTTAATTAAAAGTCTTTTTTTTTCTCGTTAAGTGATACTGTTAAGTGATACTCGAGAACATAATTTTCGTTTCACTTCATTTTTTTTTTTATTATTATTATTTTAAAATGATACTCGAGAACACATTGTAAAGTATATCAGGGTCCGATTATTGAAATGGTTTATATGAGAGATGATTTGCATAGATAGTTTTTGATTTGTACACTTTAATATATAGGCTATGTTTGGCGCAAAGCTTTTTGAAGCTTTTTGGGGCGATGAGTGGTGAACAATGAGCTTTTTGATTCTTAGTGTTCGTTTGACATGAAAGCTGTGAGCTTTGCTATTTTTTAGGAAAGCTCATTTTTCCAATGCTTCTTTATGAAGCTGTGAGCGGTGAGCAGTGAGCTGTGGCTACTGCTCACAGCTCACAGCTGCTGTTCACTGCTACTGCTCACAGCTAATTTTGCCAAACATAGCCATAATCAGTTAAGATTGAATTTATATCTAGTACAACTGTTTGATACATATGTTAGTGTGTCCCATAAATGCTACTGGGGAAGCTTTTAAAACGCCGACTTCTACATAAAGAGATCCATATACCAATTATGAGCGATAGCATTTTCATTGTAATATGAATCCATTTTAGTTAATTTCAAATTATGTTAAATATACCAAAGTTTTACAAATATATTTAGTCACAATCATCATTATTTTGTTTAATAAAATGAAGCTTGTGACTTTTATACAGAGTTTGTGTTCCGTTACACATGTGTGCGATACTTTGGACACGCGCCACCAACGATCCAACCCTCATCACACGTGAAAGGAGTGACTTTTGTGGTGGTTCTGTTATAGCGATGGTTGAACCGAGGTCTTTGTATTTGTGTGTTATATATTTAAACGAATGTTGGGTACATGTGTATGTTAAGTGAAAGTTACGAGGTGTGTGAGAGAAAATATATGATGTAGCGCTGAGATGATAAAGATTGGTGAGGCTTTGATGAGTGAGGACTACGTTCAGTCTTCAGTAATGACATTTTTAACTTATTTGTTTTACATGGTTTTCACAACATAGAATGTATCGAAAACCGAATCAAAATTATTAGATTATTAATACAAAAAAAGCTTCTCAATGAAGATACCTACACTTTTCACTTTTAACTACAAAGTATTTATGCAGGCGAATAATTGTTGTTTTAAGATAAATCAACAATACGAATGATAAATCACTTCACCAAACAAGAACCATTGAAAGAGGGCACTTTATTGTATAGGAGCCACTAAACCTATTCATGTTTAGCCGTGCATGTCGAGTGAGATATCTTGCAACTGAGGGACAGACATATGTAATGTTAAGAATGATATAACAAGCGATTATAATTTATAAATTATTAAGTCTAAGTACTAACACTGTGTTCTCGAGTTGAGTAAAAGGGAGGAAGTAAAGTGAAAGTGAGACAGTTTGTGTTCTCCAATTTTTTTTAGCAAGTAAGCGAAATAAAGTGTTATATTTTTGTTATAAATCTTTCACTCCACTTTTAGGTGAAAGTCATTTTACTTCCTCTCTTTTACTTTACTTCTTATTTCTTTCACTTTCATTCATTTTTTTTTCTCTAGAACACAGCGTTAAGAGTTTTAATAAGGCTTTATTCAAAATTAATTGAATTAGAGGTATGCTACATCCACATAAAATTCCCACAAAAAACTCCCACTCGCTGACGTGTCAGCGGGTGATTGGTTTTTAGTGGGATATGGATCCCATAAAAAACAACCACCCGCTGACACGTCAGCGAGTAGGAGTTTTTTGTGGGAATTTTATGTGGATGTAGCAAAATCCATTGAATTATATGTTTATCATTAAACCCAAATATATATTGATATACCAAAAACATATGATTTACATGCATAAAAGGTATGAATAAAGATATATCTAACAAGATGATGTTGCAAATATAGTAGATCGATGAAAATCATGAGCGAAAAAACACATATAGCGTGTGCCAAATGATAAATGAATTACCCGTGAGCTTAAACACGCAATACATGTCTCTCTATCATACCGATACCGAGTAGTATCATTACTCAATGTTCATACTTGAATAACCAATTCAAATCACTAACATTTTTATTTTTATTTTTATTTTATTATTTATTTATTTATTATTTTGTTTTTAACAAATGTTTATCGCAAGCATGTCACTAAAGAGTGCAATAACATATGAATATGATAGATGTAACGACTAATATACATAAATTTAATGAATTAAACAAAATGGCTAAGTCCATATCCACTATTTGTTTCAAACCAAACGAACCATCTTCTACTAGACAGTCGTGGTCGTAAATATTGACCCATTTAATGGGTCGTATGGATTAAAGTCATGAGACATATATTTTCAAATCAAATGCATGTAACAAGCTAATCAATTATAAAATGAAGAAAATTAGACAAAGCAAAAGTTGACTAATCAAACAAATTAACTTGTTTGACTAATGCCTTGCTTAGTGATTCTCAATTGGTACTTTTCATACGTTTGATTTTAGGTAACGCATGATGACATAACATTAAAGTAGAATTTGGTTTTAGTGGAGGTCCATAGATACCAACTTTAAAGTCATCGTCATTGTCGGTATTAGGATTACTTAATTATATTTTTGCCTATTTATATTAAAATTGAAATATTGAAAACAGCAAGTCAAGATGGCCGAGTTGGTCTAAGGCGCCAGTTTCAGGTACTGGTCCGAAAGGGCGTGGGTTCAAATCCCACTCTTGACACAAACTTTTTATTTATTTTTTGTGAACATTTTTATAAAAATTTTACGGATATTATTATTAATTAAATGTTTTTTTTGCTATAACTAAGTGATTTTTATTTAAATTTACCAAGTTACTTGAAGCATATTGATTTTACTTGATCGCAACTAGGTAAAATAATTGGTATGTTTACAATACACTACAAAAAGGTTTAAAAAAAATTATCTTGATATGGAAAACTCACACTGTTTTTTAGTCATTTCTAGTTGCATCACTTGCATTTGTTTATGTAGATGCAGGAACAGAAGTAACATAAACCAACAAGTGAATGAATAGTTAAGCGTCAACATGATCATTTATTCATTTTACCGTGTCTTGAAACTCATTGCAACTGGCGAAACTTACAGAAAGAGGTCCATGTTATTTATGCTTCTATCGTTTATACCTACAAATTGCTGTTTTACGCTATAACTTTGTTTGACAAAAAGTTGCAAAAGGGTATTAAATCAACACCTTGTTCTTGCTTATATCTCACTGTTTGTGTCTGAAACAGTATAGAAACTGTATTGTGTCTGATTTTCAGCTCCAGGGCTATGTTTGAATGTTTTATTGCTACCATTGTTTTAAAGACTAATACGAATAACATTATATTAGACGTCTCTACACAATATGACTTGCGGTGGGAAGAATGTTACATCATTTATCATTTTCGATAGATCTAGTTGTCCTACTTGTTACACTCAAATAATACTTTTAGGTATTGTGTTATGTGATTCACAAGTTAAAAATGCAAAAGTGTGTGTGTGTGAGAAGTTAATCATTTTGCCTTGTGGCTAGAGAAAGGCATCAGCTATAGTAGTACCAATTGTATAAGTAAAGTATGGTTCTTTCTTGGTATGTAAACAAGAACCTTGGATGTCACCATGAAGAACCACAAAGACCAAACTGCAGCCACCATCAACCTATCTGCTCTCATTGAACAAATCATGTCATCAGAGAGCATCCGTCGAGACGCTGGGGGTGCAGCCTTCCAATCACATAATCTCAGAAACCCGAATCTAGAAGGAACGAATGTGGGGGCCACAATGATCATCCATCGTGGCGCAGGGTTCTCGTCTGGTGAGGTGAATGATAGTTGTGGTATTAACATTTATGTAAATAACAATATTCAGGGGTTGAATAACTCTATAATGATTGGAAGCCGGTTGTATATGGGAGATCCGGGAGTTTGGTTAACTTTGAAAGATACAAAGTTGGACAGATGGTTTTCGAAGACAAACAAGAGTAATGCAGGCTTTTTATCTTTAGGATTTTATGTGTTGGTAATTTTAGTGATTGTTTTAGCTTTATCAGTGATTTTATTCATGTAGTTTACTTTCATTTTATTTGTTTATGGACTGTCATAAAATTGTGAACGAGTAATGTATGTTCTTATGGTCAATATCTACGCATATGAACCTTTATGTATGACAGTATGAGCCGAGGATCACAAGCGACAAGCATGTTGCTATATCAGATTCAAAAGAAATATGAACAGCGAAACATACCCACGACCTGATAAAAGTATTGACTATTAGTCGCATACTTTAAAAGTTTGGACATGTTAGGCATGTTATTCATCTAGATGGAAGATGCTTGACTTAGACAAATGAGTCTAGCTGTCACAGATCAGCCACACTAAATCTTACTTTACCAAACATCTTGCATGACTCTATTACTAAATATTTAGATAAACTCAATCTTACTAAATTTTCAATAATTTAGTTCCAGTTAGGTTTCAGTCAACAATCTCAAACAATGACTTACTGATAGGTGAAGATATGTAACCAAAATTGAGTTATTTTTGTAGGACGTTTGCCAAATGCATATTAACAGATCAATGCCTATATATTGAAGTCACATACACATGAATCCCCATTAGTATTGTTGTGATCGTACTTTACGATAAGGAGGCTATATGACAAGCTATTCATTCACTATGGTTATAAGCACTTCTAAATAAGCTTTGCACTTGTATGTTTATTGAAAAGTGCTTATTTAGCCTTAAAAAGGCTAATAAGCAAATAAATTAATCCAAACACTCAAAATATTTGTTTTTAGAATACTCCAAAAGCTAATAAATTACAAAAGATATGCAATCCCAAACACCCCCATCATTTGATAAAGAATGCATCATCCAGTCATGTTCTTAAGAATTCAGTACCAATCCACTCTATATCAAGTAAGATTAGAATTAAATTTGAACAGTAAATATTCAATACACCCTGCTCCCTATTGGGACTATAAAACCCATAGCCGATTGCGACACATATTAGACACATAGATTGTTCAACTTCAGATAAACTGCAGTGTATATCATATAAATACAAATCTTTGTATTTTGATTCAAAAGGTCAATCCAGATTACAGGACAAATCTCAAAGAAACCATACTATTAGTCAAGTATGCCTTGTGTATGCTTGCACCACCAACTCAGAAGCCCAAAGCTGATCCTGGTGCCAAGAAACTATATAAAAAAAATCAAAAAATAAGTGACCATTTACGACTCAAACAACCCAAAAAACCATTCCGGAACTACCAGGCTGTTACCCTTTTCAGCCAATTTACTAAAACAAAGTACGTATAAGTTAATCTATATAACATCGTTGATCTGCAGCATGTTCTCTTGAAACCTCAATGCTGCATATTCGTGTTCCTAAGGATCCTAAGCCTTTTCACAGAGCCAAGAAACATCCTGAAATAAGTATTTAATAAATTATTTAGACAAAGATTCAAAAAATATAATATTTGTTTTGGCAAAAATGGTGATCAAGAAAACATACTGCCAAGGTACGTCTCCAACAAGCATACAGTCTCCATCTTTGTCTTCATAAGTGAGCACAAAGTCAGATGTTCCATTCAACAATCTTGAAGATCCTAGTGCATTATGTGTTCCATAAAACATGTTCTCCAAAGTCTGTGCTAACATTTCATACGAAGTGTGAGCATAAAGATCAACTTTTCTTCCAATAGGGGTTCCCTCCATATTCACCTTAACGGATAGATGACGATTGATCTTGCTCAACTCTTCTTGTTCTGACTTGATCTGGTTAGCCAATATTGGCATCCGGTGACCTCTTCTTATTGGAGGCCATCCAACCACGCTTCAACAACACAAATTTTAAAGACAGTTTAGTATCGAATTTCAAGAATCTTAAACCATAACTAACAGGTGATCGATCAACCATCATGCAGACAAGCATTTAGAATAAATACATACTTGTGGATCTGGTTTGATAAGAATTTGGTTTATAATAGCTAGCTTGTTATGCTTTCTGTATTAATGTTTCATTCTAAAATGCAATTTTATTTTTGTGTACAAATTATAGAACCACTTAATAACAGGCTTTTATCTTTATTTCGCCTTCCTTGTTTCTTGGTATTGAGAAATGTGTGTCTATAATCATCGTAACTTTCTATATCGCGTGAAGGTATGGCAAAAAGTAATGAAATTTCCGAAACTTCACAAGACTATAGTCAAAAAGCAAAGGAAGTTCCCGGACCACATAAAGGTATGGCCTAAAAACACATAAAATTAGTGGTGGCCAAATTGGGTATCAAACTAGTTATCTAAATTACTTTTATCAAAAGAGGAAAGCAGAGGAAACAACAATTTCCGTTTAAGAGATGGAGTGTGTGTAACAATGATCTTAAACCACATCATATATACGAGAGGGCAACAACACTAAAAACAGTCTGCTTCCAAATTATACATGTGTACGGCGGAACATGGAAAATTCCCAATTAAACATAGAAATTCCTTAATCACAGCAGGAAATGGGCGTAAAATATAAACTAAGTTCCCAAATCATTGGCATGTTAACACTCACACCATTTCACACATACAACAATACAGGCATGGTACGCAAAGAACCAAAACTAGGCTAGCATCAATGGTATTATCGACCGTTTCCGACCCTTCCCTCGCCACTCAAATATATAACTAGTGAGGATTGAACCCTTGAACTCTTTATTTCTATCAAACATATTATTATTTGTATGTAAAATTCTTTATTTTTATGTAACATATTATATTTGTATGCCCAAATAGAATATGTTACAGATGACCATAAAAAAGTATTCAAGAAATAAAAAACAGTGAAGTTAAATTTTCAATTACCTAGTAGCATTAGGAGGAGAAACAGACTCAACAACCCTTCTTTTAGTACCAACAATCTTTGACTTAGGAATCTTAACAGAATCAGATGATGATGAAGATGAACAACAAGGCATCAAATCTTCTTCACTTTTCCTCAAACCACCACAACCACCAATACTCAATCCTAACCCCAACTCAATCTCACCATCATCATCAACATCATCATAAACCTTAGCCAACAACATATCATGGTTACCTTTTAACATGGTCTTAGAATTAGCATCCATATGTTTTATCTTTTATAAAAAAAAGTGAAGGAAATGAAGGAAGGTATATGAAGGGTGGGATGGAAACAGGGGAGGGGGGAGAAGTGCAAAGGAAGAAACATAAAAAAAGAAAGGTGGGACCCATGTGTCGGCTTCGTGCGCCTTAATTCATGTTTGGTTTGTACAAAACAACCGGTCACTGTCACACGCACAAACACATATAAAAACACTAACAGCACTTGTGTTACGATTTTAACCAGACATTTTGTCTCTGACACGATGTAAGGACTTCTGGATTTACCCTGTTTAGCTTTATATAACAACAAAATACTGTAACGCGATATTTTCTTTTTATTAAATGATTTTTATAAACGTGTTTTTTAATCCGGCTTTATTTTTCTTTAACTTGTTTTTTATGTTTAAAAAAAAATGTTTCGATAGACAACTTAATTCGAAATTCAACTTGACTTGATGCGACGTAATTTTAAGGACTACATGTTAGAAAAAGACAATGTTTCCATGTTTACTATGAAGAATGAGGAGTTGGGCTCGAGCGCGCGTCCTAGTTTACATGCAGTAGCAATATACTTTTCCGACTTCAAAAAGAATGTTTGTACTGAAGGATAGACGTTTAAAGGCTGATCCTAAAAATTACTACATGAACAATCGATAAAAGAGCTTGTGTTAGCTAAAAGTTTAAGTCTCGTTATTTGAATAGTTAAGATTGTTTTAGGTATTGATACCCGGCCGATACCATATGATATGTTATTGATTAAGTAATATTGTTAAAATAATTTCAGTATCGATATGATTTCGTTAATCTTTGTGATGGTGGCATCGAACACCGGCACTTTCTTCTTAAAAATCGTTGAAATACATGTTCTCGATCATTATGTTTGATATTTATTGTTTAGTAACCCTACATCTCTATATATACAAGAAAATACTAAACGTTAAAGACATTTAACTTAGTCCAAGTGCAAATTTAACCTTGGTTGAAATATTTTACCACCTTGCCTTCAAACAAAACACAAAAGCAAAAGCATTAGGCGTACATTTTTTCTTTTTACCTTTTTGCCAAGTAAATGCTAAACCCTCTTAACAAAGTTTAAATAGATCAAACTCAATATTCTTGATTTTGTTGATGTATAAACAAGTAATAGGATAATTGAACTTTCCTTTGAATTGATAGTTTGATACATTTATGTCCAAACAAACAAAAGATTGCAAAACAACCAATCTATTTCTAGAAATGTAATACCACTAAGCCTATTACTTTGAATGGCAATTCCGTTAAGCATTTAATTGGCTTACAAGTTTGACATTAGCGGATGTAACATTTGCAAAACAAGAACAAAGGCAAAACTAGCGCTACTCATTTCCAAAATCAATGTTCATATTAACATTTTATTTTGTCTCAAGATAAGTGTTTGTTTTCAAATAATTCTGTAATAAAAAATGAGTAATAATTCTGAAGACAAGTGTTTATTGACATGATAAGATAGTTTTTAATGTTTTTTATTTTTTATTATTTATTTTTTTTTCAATATATTTTGTGTTGGACTATTTTGATTTTATGGTTTTTGTTCCGCATTTTTTTTCCGTAGTTTTACTAATTTTATTAATAGAACAAAAACTGATTTTATGGTATTTTGCTCCGTATTTTTTGTATTTTAATACTTTTGACTTATAACTTTATAATTTTTGTTTCGTTTTTTTTTTATTTCGTAGTTTTATATTAAAAACAAAATTATAAAAAAAATAATAATAATAAAAAAAATAATTTTTTCAATGATGTGTATGTCCTATTTTAGTGGTGTGTAAACTTACCAAGCCTAAAAAATGCATTTGATCGGTTAAAAATATAGTTTTATTTTTAAAAGTAAATTAGTTGTTTGACACTATTAAAATGAACAATTATTTTGATATAGATAGAGCGTTACAAACAGACCATGATTCCGAATCGGTTATAGTCCTCGTCTTCGGACTATTTGTACATTTCTACTATGAAAGAGTTTTATAAACATAGATAAGTATGGCACAGGTGTATGGGCACGCATTGTGAAATCGATCAATAGTTTGAATGAAAAAGGTACAATTCCGTTCTCCAGTCTTAAACGTAAAGTGAATGATGGTACAGGTACTAAGTTTTGCAAGATTCATGGATCTGTGACACTCCTCTCGCAATCAAATTTCCCCGACTTTTCCGTCTAGAAATAAACCAAGATTGCCTTGTTAGTGAAAAATGGAATGGTGAATGGATTTGGAGTTGGTCCCGTCCAATAAGAGGTGGTACTATTGGAAGTCATTTGGAAGAGTTACAAAATTTGGTTTCTAATGTTCATTTAGGAGAAGCAACAGATGAGTGGCAATGGAATGTTCTTAATCAAAATCTATTCACTGTTAAACATACTCGGCTTCACGTCGATCAACTTATCCTCCCATCTGAAGCCCCCGCTACCCGTTGGTGTAAATCTAATCCAAAGAAAGTGAACATTTTGGTTTGGAGAATTCTTAGAGACCGTATCCCTTCTCGATGGAATCTTAGCAGAAAAGGTGTCGAATTAAGTTCTTTGGCTTGCCCTATTTGTTCAAAACACCTAGAAACATCTCATCATTTGTTTTGGACATGTGATCTTGCATCAGCAATATGGGATTTAACTTTCAAATGGGTCGATCATTACCCAAACGCAATGAGCTCCTTAAAGGAGGTGTTTTCGTGGCTTGATAATTTGAATATTAGAGCTTCAAGGAAATTGGTGTTAGAATCTATAATCGGGGTCGTTGTTTGGGTTATTTGGAAGTTTCGCAATCAACTCGTCTTTGGCAAAATGGAGTGGCATCAGAAAGATCTTTTTGACCACATTACTAGTTATTCCTTTCTTTGGTTTTCTAGTAGGAATAGAAAGATTCATGTTTCTTGGAACCAATGGATTCAAAATCCGTTGTTAGATAACATTTTGTAACTTCCTAGCTTCTTGCTAGTTCTTTTTTTTTAATACCATCAGCTGTTCAAAAAAAATATATATATGGTTAGTGAAACTATATATTAGGTTAGTGTTACACACCATCTTAAATGTGATATTGCATATTTGTATTAGAAAGAAGGCTGTGTTGCCATCGCATTGCGACACGATTACGTTAAATCAATATCTTACGTGCAAGGCTTTAATCTATATGCATTTAAACATAAAATAAGAAATTAAACAAAATTTATGAGGAAAACTTGTAAATATAAGAAAAATAGTTAAATTTTTGGTAATTGAAAATTAGAAAAGATAAACTAGAAATATTAATTAATATTACTAAATAATTTTATACATATTTTATACATGATTGTTAGGACTTAGGCTTACCTACTATTATTCATTGATACCAAACATGTATTCATTGATACCAAACATGTGTTCACTTGTCTTCCTTATAAAAATTAAATATAATTTATTAAGTTTTCGTATGGACTTACAAGTAGGGGTGTTATCGGGTCGGGTTGTAGGGTTATCGGGTTTATCAGGTTGGGTTGAGTCGGGGTTTTTATGTTTGAAAATGACCCGCAACCCGACCCGATAAGTAATCGGGTTGTCGGGTTCGGGTTGTTATCCGGGTTAATCGGGTTCCATAGTATTTTTTATCCATAAAATATGTTACGGCTCAAAAATATTTCACGACTTAATTAAGCTTATGTCTGTTAATACAACAACTTTTACAAATGAAAAAGAATGAAAGTTTGTTAAAGAATGCCACATAACTTAATTTGTTTTTCATTTATATATTCTCAGTTTGTAGCATGTATCATTCAAACTGTATTCCATCAACTTAAGAAGTAGGAACTACAAAGTAATTGACTATTGGAGTATTGTATAGCATAATATGAATTAGGAAACAGAGCAAATATAAATGTTAGTTAACTATTCTTGGTTATCTAGCACTCTTACTTACAGTACATGTGTATCGACTATTATTATCCATATCTAAAGCAAAAGCATCATTGTTGTGCTAGTTTAATATATATTTTTCGTTTGTGTGTGACGCATTACTATACAAATTGTATGATAGGTATCTGCAAGCAATATATCAATTTGGTATTTATGTTTCAGTAGTAATAGGTAAAAATACGTAGTATGCAAGTGAACTAATGAAGTATGCTAACTGTTAAATGAAATGTCCAGTGTAATCGTAAAATCTAATGGACTTATAAACATTTAGGTAAAAAAAATTAGGAAAATAAATTTCGGGTATTATCGGGTTGACTCGATAACCCGATTACAAAAATAATTCAACCCTAACCTGACCCGATAACACTATCGGGTTATCAGGTTCGGGTCAAAACAACCCGACAAGATTTTTTAACCCGATTTAACCCGACCCGATAAGCCTTATCGGGTCGGAGTCGGGTCGACCCGACCCTACTGACACCCCTACTTACATGTCTCATCAATACCATATAAGAAGTAAGAACTGTTTTAAATTATAGTAAATGTATAATCTGTTTCTACTTTCGAGAACTGTTTAAAATACATGTACTAAAAAAAAAAAAAAAAAAAAAAAAAGTGTTGGAGAATACAGCTAGTAAAGAGTTGTGTTCAATATAAATTAGAGTAAACTACATTTTTGGTCCTTGTGGTTGTATCAAAATCTCACTTTTGGTCCAAAATTCAAAAAACGTTCAAAAACAAAAAAAGAACAAAAAATTATTTGAAATTATTGCAAAACAGTTTAAAAGGATCTTAGAGAGTTGTTGAACGCATTTTTAAATATCTTTTTTAGTAAAATAAGTACATTTAATAATAATAATGCTTGTAGGGTACACACTAAATATACATGAATCTGTTGTTAAAAATACACAAGATTTAGTAGTTGTCGCTCCACCACGTTTAAGTTTAATATACTTCTTTTGTGTGATTTGAACATTTGACTTATCTAAAGAATGAGTATGTATGTACTAGCAATTAATATGTTAATATACTAAGTATCCAAGCCAAAAATATCGATGGCGGCGTTTTCATTTTTTTGGTAGCTGATCTTTCTAGCCGACTAATCAATGGGGGTTTGAAGTTTGAACCCACCGCACACACACTCAAACTGGGTGAAGCCCTCTTTTCATAAGAGGTTGACGTAGCCACTTCAGTGTTGTTTGCACATAACATAAATTAAACTTGAGACCTCACACATCTTAGATCGATAGTAATAAGTCCTTTTGCCACTAGGCCACCAATGAGCGGTTTTTGGCATTTTCAAATAAAAAAGGATGCTTTTTGGAATAAGGTTATTCGGGAGATCTGTGGTCCAAACGGGGGGTTGCGTTTTTCGAATGGTTATGGAATTAAAAAAGAATCTGGAACAATATTATTAGCATTGATATTCTGCGAGCCATATGGGCATGCCGTTCTCATCTTCGTTCTTCCGTCATATGGAGAAAGGAGACTACATTATTTTGGTATGATGGATGGTTAAATGAGGGACCTTGTCTTAAGATGCGGTTTCCACGTCTTTTCATTTGGAAGATAATAAGAAATTACTCCGGCAGCGGCGCCAAAAAAACTTGGTGTATCGTGAATAGTATAGTATATATCCAAGTAATTTCTCAACAAATAAGAAATTACCCGGGTCATGTCCGTGCGAAGGTTAAATGGAATCTTGTTATTCGGATCGTAAAACGTGTAGTGAAAATGGTAAAAGTGATAACGATGAGAATTACACTAATGAAAAGCAAATAAAGCACAATCAAACAATTAAACAAGTGTATTACGTAATCAAGTCACACGTAAGCTAAAACGTAAAAATGAATTAAGAAACGTAAAATAAAACGTCACGTAACAATTAAAAATGTAAAAGTTAAGCAAATCTAATCCTAAGGGTGAAATTTAAATTTTTATAAACTAAAAATAATAAAGAAAATTTTTAGAAAAAAGAAAATTATTATTTTTGTCTTTTTATTTTTATTTAAGAATTAAAAACTATTTTTGTATTTTTATTTAATAAAANNNNTCGTGAATAGTATAGTATATATCCAAGTAATTTCTCAACAAATAAGAAATTACCCGGGTCATGTCCGTGCGAAGGTTAAATGGAATCTTGTTATTCGGATCGTAAAACGTGTAGTGAAAATGGTAAAAGTGATAACGATGAGAATTACACTAATGAAAAGCAAATAAAGCACAATCAAACAATTAAACAAGTGTATTACGTAATCAAGTCACACGTAAGCTAAAACGTAAAAATGAATTAAGAAACGTAAAATAAAACGTCACGTAACAATTAAAAATGTAAAAGTTAAGCAAATCTAATCCTAAGGGTGAAATTTAAATTTTTATAAACTAAAAATAATAAAGAAAATTTTTAGAAAAAAGAAAATTATTATTTTTGTCTTTTTATTTTTATTTAAGAATTAAAAACTATTTTTGTATTTTTATTTAATAAAAAAATTTAAACTAATTATGAAATTTAAGATTTAATCTACAAATTTAATATTGAAAAATCTTACTAAACTAAAAACTAATTTTAAAAATAAAAATGAAAATTATTTTTGTCTTTTTGAATTTATTATGAATTAAAAATGATTTAAAATCTAGGAAAATAGAAAATAAATAGCTAACCTATTCAAATAAATCTAGAATTTTTATGGAAAATCTAAAATAATATTCTAAATCTACTGGAAAAAATAAAATTTTGGAAAATAAGTAGTTAAGTGCTTATTTAGGCCAAAAAGCAGTTTGAAAAAGTGCTTATTAATAAGCAGTTTGACCAAATTAAGTCAAACTTTCCCAAAATGACCTTAAGACTCATATAAGCTCAGAAATACTTGAATTTGACCAAAAACAACAGAGAATCATGCAATAGAGATCAAATCAGTAGCAATTATGCACTTTTATAAGCTCAAATAAGCACAAATGTGTACCACAAAGCACAAGACAGTGAAAATAGCTTGAATACACTTAACAAAGCTCAAATGAAGCAATGGAATCAAGAAAACAAGCCAAATCTCACAAATGCACACAAATATGAAAATAAGCAAAGAGCTTAAATGGGACAAACTAGCAGATCAGAATAAGCAGTCTCAATAAGCACTTATGGGAAAACCAAAAGCTGAAACTTAGAGTATGCTAGCTTATGAGTATTTTGCCCCCAAGAAACAGACTTATTGCTTTTCTAGATTGCAAGTTAAATGCTTCCAAAGTTGGGCTGAATCTGAGAGACAGGACAATGTGTGACAGCTAAGGCTTCTTTAAGCTTATAATTAAGGGCTTAAGTGTGCTTCAAAGTAGAATAATCTTATTGATCCTTGAAAACTAACCACCATACTCCTTATAACAGCAATCCAAACTTATTTTAACTTAATATTAAAGACTATGGATCCTATTGAACTTCTTTCAAACTCAGGTTTTGTTGCAATATTGACTTTTTGAATTGCTATTAAAGTTTGAGTAATTCTAAATTTGATTGATCCTAGCTGACTTGAAATGCAATTTTAAGCTGTTATTAACTTAGATTACACTAACACTAACTACTATGCACCTATGATCAAGATTATGCCTACTGATTCAATTCAGTTGAGAGTTTTTTTAGTGAGATTTGACTTTTTGAGCTACAAACCACCAAAACCTCTTTTGACTTATCCTAAATGACTCTAAAGGACACTGATTATGCAGATATTAAACCTAGGATGGAATTCTAACCTCAAGTAATTACTTATGCCAAACAGACCCTTAAATTCACTTAGCACTACAAATTACTTAACCAAGCTTGTAATAATACCCACATTTTCTTGACGTGATTAATTTACTAAAATATCCTCCATTTTGAAATTTTGAAGAATTAAGTACGCTTACCAAACAAGCTCGGAAATCAAAAAACGGTTATCGTACAACCACAAATATGAACTTGTAACTTCAAGTAAATGTTAATTGAGCTACTACAACATCATATGAACTCAAGAATATGAGATTTGAATTAAGAAACAAATGTTGTACGTTACGTGACCTAACGGGTCCGAAAATCTCCAAAACTTGTACACAACATGGAAAATAAATACCATATTATAACCTAAAGTTATTTTTATGATAAGTCAATCCTTGGTCCTATCCTATTGTAGATGGCCGGCCATGGGGAGGAGAATCCCTAAAATGGTGCTAAATATTATAAATCTCCATTATTGTTGATTATTACTTCCAAAATTACCTAAACCTAAAATTTTAAAACCCTTTCTTCCTCCTCCTTCATATTATACGCCACCATCACAGCCCCTAATACCTTCATCCATCAAACATATTGCTCTAGTAACCTTGGTGATTATTGCTACGCATTCGTAAGACGATTTGGTACGCATTGGAGATTATTTGGAGGCTCTTGAAGGCTTGTTCTTTGTTTTCCTCTCCATTCGAATCCTAAACAATCCCTTGAAGGGTTTGGTATCTTCTCTTGCCCTTTTGATTAATTCTTTATATTCCCTTCATCATGAATAACGTTATACGCAAGAATCGAAAAGATGCGAATTGATATGCATAATATACATATAATCGACCCATATAAAATTTTATGAGAAAATTGATAAAATTTGATTACCTTGATGATTTTTGATGTTTGATGATGATAACATGTTTATAATGATGATATGATATGAATTAGATAATTAATTTGTTAATTATTGGATTAATAGGGGTAAAGGAATTAGGGTTTATGTCTTTGTGATTTGGGACATATTTGTTAGCTGAATATGTATGCATCATCAGATGAGTTTGGTAAATGGGTAGTTCATAATTTTTATTTGTAAACTCAGTTTAAGGTCCAAATTAAGTGTTCCAATTGGTTTGGATGTGATTGAGGTTGATTTGGTTGTGTTTTTGAATTTTATGTGATGATATGCCAAAACTGTGATTGCAGAAATTATTTTCAGTCGTGGTTTGTGATTTTTCATCTCTAAACTAGAAGGCATTAGAAGCTCTCCTTTTACAGGAGTTATATTTGGGTTATGTGTGACCTTCTGGAATTTTTGTGGATTTTTCCAAGGTGATTTAAATGGTTATGTTAACTGCAAACTTTCTGCATGTTTGTGCAGTAAATTTTCTGGGTAGGTCTGGGAAAACGATTTTTCATATGGAGCTACACTTAAAAATAAAATCTGAAAAAATTCATGTAGACTCTCAAGACATATGTGCTTCTGTGAGAATTTTGGTGATTTTTATTTTGGGGTTCTGATATGTTTGAAAAATTCGTTTAGTGGGCTAAATTCTGTTATAAAACCAGTCATTTTATATACATGTGTCACATATATGTTTAATGTGTTATTTTGATGGTTGGGTGCCCTAATGCATGTTCCACTTGGAGTGTGTTCTTAAATGTTGGGTTGACTAAATGGAGTACATGCTTGGCCTAATTGGTAATTTTGTGATACTTGGTGGGCTTATGTGATTATTGGATTAACTATGTGGCTTGTGTGATTATTATTGTTATTAAGGGCTTAAATATGTAAATGAGATAATTAAGGGATTTAAATGGAAAGTTGGCAAACTTGAGGGTGCGAAGTGTAATATTGGCTTATTTGACTTTCTTGACTTAAGTTGATGTATTATATGAGTATGTGATCATATGTGATTCCATAACTTGTGAAATTGACGCTTTTAACCCTAAAACATGTTCGGTGATTCTATGAAACCCTAATTTCACAAAACCTTTCCAAAACGGGATTCTTGGTACTTATGAACATGAGAACTTGATAATATGATAATACCAACCTAAAAGAATATGTTAACATTCGAAAACTTGCCCAATAGAGAAATCTGCTAATTATGGAAACCTGCTATTTATGGAAACTTGCTATTTATGAAAACCTTCTAAATAAGGAAACTTACTAAAAATAGAAAGTCTTCTAAAATGCTTAAACTACTTAAAGTGGGAAGTTACTAAATATGAAAAGTTACCTAAAATGGAAAGTTGCTATTTTTGGAAAGCTGCTAAAAATGGAAAGATAACTAAAAGAGGTAACTTACGCGAACCGGACTCTTCTTGATTCGTGTCCCTTCTCTTCTAGGTTCGGTGAAGCAGGAGTGATTCTTTTCTCTCGTTATTTATTAATCTTGCTTGTGCATTTGGACTAAGGTACAGATATTCTGACCTATCTACAGGTTTCTCGTACACTCTTGTCTTTCCTCTTTCTTGGATATCTTGAACCTTGTTATATTCCTCTTGATTATTGAACCTTGCTATGATCCTTTTAAAACTGAACCTTGCTTGAAACTTACACTATGATTCTTGAAACTTGAAATAACCTTGTCATGATACCCTTATGACCTCAATCTTGAACCTTGGTGGGACTTGGATACTCTTTGAGATATTATAACGGGAGGTAAAATCTCTTTTCTTAAAGTTATGACCTGGGAACATTTAAAGGAGAAATTATTTTATAACTTCACTGAAGACTAATCTTCTAAATGAGCATGTATTATGAACCTTTCTAAACAATTGATGGGAACCTACTAAATTGATCCTTGTTTTAAACTCTCATTATGACCCTTTGATTTTGAACTATGGGACTTTGGGTATTGGAATAATGAACCCTGTGGATGGGAACCTTGATTTTGACCTCACCACCTTGACCCGTTGGATACTACATCCTTAGTTGACTTCTTGATATTGATCCCTTGATATTGATCCTTGATATTGACCTTTTGAACTTGACACTTAATATTGAAACTTGACTTGAACATTGGATCTTGACTTGACACTTGAACTTGATATTTGACCTTGACTACTTGACCCCTTCAGTATTTTACCCAGGAGCTACTTGTTGTGGAGTAGCCACAACCATAGTATTGATGCACCAATGCTATGTACTCTAGCGTGGCTGGAGAGATGTCCCACGCCGTCCCTGATTCTTGTTATCGACTGCTGCTATGATTATTATTATTATTATTATTGTTATTGGCCAGCAGGGGCGTATGGATGCATCCTAGATTTGTCTTGTCTTGATACTTGCTTGGGCTACGGCCATCTTGATTATGATTTGGACTACAGTTATTATTACTTGGTGACTGGGCTTGCGTGCAATGCGACCCCTCACTGCTTGGGAGTTGATCACTCCATCTTGGGTTACTTGACTTGATTCTTGTTTGTGCCTGGGGAATAAATACTGAAGCCTTGAAACTTGGTAACCTTGACATTGAAGACCTGGTAATTCATGATTATATACTTGACGACCTTGATACTGGGCCTTGATATTTGACCTTGATATTTAATCTTGATACTTGACCTTGATATTTAACCTTGATACTTGACCTTGATATTTAACCTTGATACTTGACCTTGATATTTAACCTTGATACTTGACCTTGATATTTAACCTTGATACTTGACCTTGATATTTAACCTTGATACTTGACCTTGATATTTAACCTTGATACTTGACCTTGATATTTAACCTTGATACTTGACCTTGATATTTAACCTTGATACTTGACCTTGATATTTAACCTTGATACTTGACCTTGATATTTAACCTTGATACTTGACCTTGATATTTAACCTTGATACTTGACCTTGATATTTAACCTTGATACTTGACCTTGAAACTTGACCTTGATACTTGACCATGATGCTTGACCTGGATGACCCTTTTATACTTGACCTTGGAAATCTCTTGATACTAAACCTTGATACTCGACTTGGATGACCCTTTTACTTGATCTTGGAAATCTCTTGATAAACCTCGTGATCCCATATACAAATTCATCTTGTATTCTCTTCTCTTGTTACTTTACATTACTTGTTATCTTCATATCTGTTCACTGAGCTTTGTAAGCTCAGCCGCATTTCTTTTCTCATGCGGCAGGTTTAGTAGGAAGATGAGTTATTGGACGAAGGCTTTGATTTGGGCTTAGAAGACTTCACCCTATTAGACACTTGCTGGACTTAGAGATGCCTAGAATTAGTCTTGTTTTGGGCTTATGTTTGTTGATGCCCTTTTGTATCTTGTATCTTGTCTTGTTTCCTTGTAATCCTTGTAAGTTTTGTACTTATTGTATCTCCGTTTCACTTGTGTTCTGACTTGACCCCATAATGTAATACTTTAGCCCTTTTCGGGTTGGGGTGTTACAAAGCTGCTACTAGCTAAACTAATGATGCAATCTTACTATATTAGTGATACTAGAAATGAAACAACCTCAAATTCCTATAAGCTAACAGCAGAATCAAATGTGACAGATGCAAAATTTAGACAGATATGGCAGAAGCAAGATAGAACTAATTGCAAGAGCAAACAACTAAAACTTATGAATTCATATAGCTAAATTAGACTATGCTTATTAAATATAAACTACAAATAAGACAGAATAAGCTACAACTATAACAGATTAAGCTAGAAGGACATAAAACCTTAAAGAAACACTTACTCAAAATACCCCCGACTAGGATGGAGGGTGTTCCACAGTAGCCTATCTTTAGATAGGCTGAGACCTTCCAAGTCTATCTCAACTTATCAATATCCAACTCCAATAAGCCACAGCTTATTTGATTATTTTTTATTTTTATTTATTTATGATTTTATTATTATTTTTTTTATTCTTTTTTGTTTTGATGAATACTTTAACTAATAACTAATCAAATGATAAAAACTGATTAAGTGTGATTAATAGAACACGAAAGTAACAACTTTAAGTATATCTAACTATAGAAATTTAAAAACAGAATTATAGAAGAGAATTAATAAGAACTAAATATCACTTTCATTAATAAAAGGAAATTACACTATTTGAAATCTGAAAATACAATTGAAATAACAATTTGACAGAATAACTTTACTAAAAACCTACACACTCCAATGAGGTGAGGAGAGGTCTATTTATACACGAAGGGGGGGGGGTGATGTCTTGGATCCTTCTAGCATGTCTATTCATCAATCCGAGTGCATTTGTGCTTCTTTGATGCCCTTGATAGCCCTTAGATCAAACTTGGCCTCCAATTTTCAATTCACAGCCGTTGGATTAAATATTCCCAATCATTGGCACACGGATTGCCATGCTGTCAGGTGTCAGCTCATATCAGACCTTCTAGAACGCATGTAATTGTACTAATATGCCCTTAATTGCTGTGAATTTGAGGTTGGGTGAAATTAGGGTTCTTGGTAAATAGTGTTTTCTGGGTAAAAGGGGTAAAGGGGGGCGGGTAACTTATTTTAATGTTGTTTGACTGGTAATAAAGTAGGGTTGACCGGTTTGTTTTATTCAATTGGGAGGTGGGCCGAGTATTAAGGTGAAAGGGATTGGGCCAGTGGGTTTGGATGGGATAAGGGAAAATGGGTTTTGGGTTTAATTTAGGTCCGGTTGGTTTGTATTAGCTTTAGGATTTAATGTTTAGTAAAATGATAAGGACCAAAAGTGTATATTCTGAAATTGTAGGGACCAAATGTGCCAAACTCACAAATGTTTATCCAAGGGCCTTTCTTGTCAACTCCATGATTCTTTGAGGTATCTTTTTTCATTTCTTCAAATTATCTTCACAAGGACTATTTTTGACAATTGTGAAAGTTGAAGGACCAAAGTTGCCAATTCTTCAAAACTTTATCCAGGGACTAATCTTGACAAGGTATGATTCTCTGAGGTTGACTTTGACATTTTGAGCTTAATTCCGTCCCCGGCTTTGGCTTTTCGACACTTTCCATTCTCGTGCTCGTTTTTGTCGGTTTTCTTTGATTTTAAGTCCATTTGTGAAATATTCGTACCTGCACAATCACAAACACAAAAACACAATATCTTTGGCATTTATGGTTAGTTTTTGGTCGTTTTGGTCTTAATTTGGTAAATAAAAGGTGTATGAATAAGCATACACCAAAATCCCCCAGACTAAGGTATTGTCGTGTCCTCACGCAATGTGATCAATTCACGCTTTTGAGATAAATAATTTCATATCCCTTTTTACTAACTTTGAAAAGTAGCAAAACGTTTCAAAAGAGATTACGAAATCATTTATTCCCTAAAACGCCCCGATTTTCCATTTTATTCCTTATACTAATTTTATACTACTATTTTTGTATCTTTTTCCACTTTATCAAGTGACGGTATGTTGACTTTCATTATTTTACAATAACGATTAAGGGTCATAGAGTAAGAACACAATTCATAGAAAAGTGACCGATTGGCGGACCTTTCCTCGGGGAAGGTCACTCAAAGAGCTTGAGTCATTGGTCTGCGTTATTGACTCTTGCTCTTTTAACCCTTCTTATCCTAGTGGCTAGAAATAGTCCTTCTTTCGAATAAGGTTTAACTCTTAAGTGCTTGTCTCATACAATTGACTCGAATCTTCTCAGGCTTTTTCATTCCGAGCAAAGGTTTAAGCGGAACTCGTAGATCCCGCGTAAAGTTAACATTTTTGCTTGGCGTGCATTTAATGACTGTCTGCCGAACCTTGATAACAGAGGTTTATACGTTGGTTTGATCTTATGCCCCATTTGTTCAAATGCGTTTGAATCTGCTGCACATTTATTAATTGAATGCCTTCGAGTTACGGTTATTCGGAGAAAATTATTTTAGTTTGCGGGAGATTGATTTTTTGCCCAATCTTTCTTTATATCCTTTTGGTAAATTCTCACTTATGTTTTCAACACAGAACGTACACGGCTAAGGTTTTTCAAGGGGTATGCTTGATCTCTCTTTGGTGCATTTGGTCATGGAGAAATTGAGTCATCCACGAGGTTGTGGAAAAACGTTTGACGAATCTGCATGAGGACGTACTTTCAAAGATTCAGCCTTTCTTTTTTGTTTGGATCTCAAGCAGGTGCTCGAAGAAGACATTCTCTTGGATAACTAGATCTTAAGGTCTTTCAAGTTTGGTTGACTTTGTAATTTTTGTTTCGTTTATGCTCTTTACGTGAGCCTTTGTATTTTGTTTTTTGTTTTTCGCTTCTCTGCTCGTAGAGCCTCTTTTATTGTTGTTCCTTCTTTCCTTTTAGGGTTATATATTGCCGCTTTTACAAAAAAATATGTTAATATAAGGAGTATATGAAAGAACCTTAAAGTAGTGCATGCACTGTACAAGTTATTTAAGCATTAGGTCTTTTATTAGGTCCCTATATTAGGTCTATTAATTGAAAAAGAATTTTCTTAGGGCAAGTAACCCTACTACTTTAAGGACAAGTTCGACCCAATAAGATGCTACTTGTTTCTGAATCTAGATCTTAAATGGGGAAAAGAAATGTTTTGATTAAATTATCAAGCACAAATAGCATCGAATTTATACGATGTTTAATTATCTAAGTATAACTGAATGCTCGATACATGAATCATTTAATAGTTTGAGTGGGACTTTACATAAAAATTATAAATAATACTCCATTCGTCTCATAACGGAACATAACAATTCCGTTTCTAGTATCAAAATCTTTTTTAAGAAATTCCACTAACTACACTTTACACTAATCAAACATCATCTCTTCTAGTAAAACCTCTTTTCACTAATTGAAATGCAAATTAAACACAAAAAACTCAAAATAACAATGTAAAGTTGTAAATATTTATTATGAAACAGAAAAAGTAAAAGATGTTGTGGTTTAGTGGATATTCTTTTCCTGTTTTCAAATATCAATGTCTATAATTTGATCAATCTATAAAGAAGTTAGTCGAGAAAAGAGAGATTACAAAGAAGGAGAAATTTGCATTATATGGATTAAATAACTAAAATCTATCCAATTCAAATATATTTTATTTTTCCGCTCTTGTAGAAATCCATGAGAAGGAGATTAGCATAATGATTTTGAAATGTTTTGGAAGTGAAAACCAGCTCTATTACTTGTGGATGAGATTCTTTTGAAAAAAAAATTGAAAGCGAAAACCGGCTCATTTCTTAAACATCATAGAACCTCAAAGGTGGTTTGGACTATCAAAGAATTTCGGGAGTGACTGACGAAAATGACTTCAATCATCTAAGAAAAGCGCCTCTTAGGTTATGTTTTGAGCTATCACCAATTTAGAATTTTTGACCCCCTTATCAACTCACACTCTCTCAGACATCTATTTTCTAAGTCCAAACATATTTGTAGGAACAGAAAAAGAATGGATTTAAAAAATAGGTTATAAGTTTTATCCTAACTTCTCACGATTCGCAGAGAAATAACTGAAGGTGTGTACGAAGGTTGGTCATTAGGAAAGAATCAATCATCACATGCGGGGTGTACGAAGGTGTATAGAGTTGAGGTTTCTCCACCGATTTAAAAGAATAGATTTTAATTCAAGCCCTGCAAAATGAATCACATTTATCTAACAACAGGACATTTAAGTTATATAATTCTGTTGTCTTTCAAAAAAAAAAAAAAAAAAAAAAAAAAAGTCAAAGTTCTATTGTTAAATTATTAAAGCATGTATGTATTATAAAACATGGATTTACTGTAGTATTAAAAAACTTAAAAAAGACGAAGGAAACAAACTTGCGGAAAATCCATGTAAAAAGATTGTTTTGTCGGGTAGCCAAAAGACATTTTTGTCGTCTACTTTAATTTTTCCTAATAATCATGTATGTTGTTCTTTAAAGTTCATTATTTACGTTTTAATCTAAAGGGAGATGATTTGCACACTCACCTAATTGATTGAGACACTCTAATTAATTGTGTTTGAACATTTATACCCCTCACATGGGTGAAAATGTAAGGGTAACTATGAAGGTATAAATGTCAAATACACTAAGTTGGAGTGTCATAATAATTTCATGGAGTGTGCAAATCATCTCCTTAATCTAAATCATGAATGTTGAAATGATGATTCAAAAATGACAAACGAGTATAACTGTGGGCGATAATAATTACTCCAAACTCAACCAACTTATTTTTAGAGCTAGAACTCATTAAGAGTTGACCCAAAAGGCCAAAACTAATACTAGTAAGCTTCATGCAATGAGTTAAATCATTGATTGATCATGTATCTTGTATATTCAGTTTGCCCCATCAGGGGCTGTAATTCTCCGAGTCGAGTCATAAAACCGACGAATCGTTAAATCCCAAGTTGCCCTTAACATTGACATAGAGTACCACCAAAACCGTAAACATCCGCCAACCTCTTCCAATTTCTTATCTCCTTAGAAAATTTCTTTGGGTTTGGGTGTAATCAAGCCAAGCTGAATATTGCTATGCTTGAAATTCGATTGGTAATTATGCATCTTTCAAGCTCGAGCTCGATAACACTCTCGAGACTGACATAATTGGAATTAGGACAATATTATAGAGGTTAACATAACTTTATCTCTATAATTTTGAACTTGACTCAACTTGCTTGTATAGCATGAATAAAGTATGTAAATATACATATAAACAACTACACAAGGGTACAAATGTAAAAGAACACAGCTCGATAAGCCTTCCAAGCTGAATATTTTGATACTCGAATTGAAATGGAATGCTGATACTCGAACTGAAATCGAATGCTACCCGAGTAGCTCCGACTCTGTTCTAATAGAAACAATTTCAAGTAAAGTCCACCTTGAGTAGCTTGCGAGTTAGCAAAACGTACAAAGCCAAGTCGAAGACTCACCTTCTTGTCATGCTACCATAGACAGGGTTGAGTTAAAATTCTGACAAAACCAAAGTCACATTTGACAATATTAAAAGAAAAGAAGCAACCGTCTAGAAATAAACCAAGATTGCCTTGTTAGTGAAAAATGGAATGGTGAATGGATTTGGAGTTGGTCCCGTCCAATAAGAGGTGGTACTATTGGAAGTCATTTGGAAGAGTTACAAAATTTGGTTTCTAATGTTCATTTAGGAGAAGCAACAGATGAGTGGCAATGGAATGTTCTTAATCAAAATCTATTCACTGTTAAACATACTCGGCTTCACGTCGATCAACTTATCCTCCCATCGGAAGCCCCCGCTACCCGCTGGTGTAAATCTAATCCAAAGAAAGTGAACATTTTGGTTTGGAGAATTCTTAGAGACCGTATCCCTTCTCGATGGAATCTTAGCAGAAAAGGTGTTGAATTAAGTTCTTTGGCTTGCCCTATTTGTTCAAAACACCCAGAAACATCTCATCATTTGTTTTGGACATGTGATCTTGCATCAGCTATATGGGATTTAACTTTCAAATGGGTCGATCATTACCCAAACGCAATGAGCTCCTTAACGGAGGTGTTTTCGTGGCTTGATAATTTGAATATTAGAGCTTCAAGGAAATTGGTGTTAGAATCTATAATCGGGGTCTTTGTTTGGGTTATTTGAAAGTTTCGCAACCAACTCGTCTTTGGCAAAGTGGAGTGACATCAGAAAGATCTTTTTGACCACATTACTAATTATTCCTTTCTTTGGTTTTCTAGTAGGAATAGAAAGATTCATGCTTCTTGGAACTAATGAATTCAGAATCCGTTGTTAGATAACATTTTGTAATTTCCTAGCTTCTTGCTAGTTTTTTTTTTTAATACCATCAACAGTTAAAAAAAATAAATAAATAAATAAAAAAAAAAAATAATAAGATAAGTATTGTAACAAAGTATACACATGGATAAAGATAGTATAAAAATATAAAATTTGGCTATAAAATATGATACGATATGAGCCACGAAGAGCAAGGTTAGGTGGGACAAATCGACAAGGCGTGGGGTCCAATAAAGTCAACCACCCGGCTCCTTGTCTATGATAAGTCTCTTTTATTTATTCTCCAACATTCTTTTCTTAATAATTTTTCATGACATTTATTTTGTTTTCTTTTGTTATATGGATTATGAAACATATAAAGTATAGAGTAAATTACATTTTATTATAGATTACTTTAT
>LBNU01018026.1:32096-81889 GCA_014162995.1 Artemisia annua | reverse complement strand
TGGTATGGATTGAATGGAAGACTTATCTTAAGATTAAACATGCAAGGTTAGAGGGGTTAAAAGTACCCTCTAAGGGGTTTGAATACTACGAGCCTAGGGCTTAACCCTTAAAGCTTCTCACCAAGTTCCTCTCTTAAAACAATAAAATTCATCCTATATATATAGAGAATACTGGCCTGGACGGCGTCAGCCAAGGCCCCCTGTTGACGCCGTCACGCCGACGATTAGGGTTTTGTGAGGGCCTCTCTTTGACGTCGTTCACTGCCGCCTTTCGTTCCAGATCTGACGGCCTTTCTCTGACGCCGTCACAAACTAAGGCCAAAAACTTCTCTGGCCCGTCATGGAGTAACTCCGATTTCTTCACTTCAGTTGTTCCTGACGTCGTCACGATGAAGCTTGTGACGCCGTCACCTTCTGTACACTTTAGGGTCTTTTGAGATTTTGTTGTTTTCCGCACTTTTTCACTCCGAAAACGCCCGAAAATGCTTCTTTTGTGATTTTCTCCTCAAAAGTACCTAAAATGAGAAAAGAAACGACTTTGGGTGAAATCCGATCAAATAATATACGAACTAAGACTCAAACTGACCCCTAAAAACGTAACATTTTTCGTCTGTCTACAGTCGTGGGGTGATCTCCAGCGACTCACCTAATCGTTGGTGTACTTCGGTATGTCAGTGAAAGCCCTTTCGGGGGCATCCGATTTGGAACGGCCTTAGTAAGGATTAGAGAAAGTCTTCACACAATGCTGTTGACGATCTCGAAGTCCGAACTTGTAAGTGCTGGTATGTTTATTACTAACCAAGTTTTGTGCAGCTCAACATACCAAACTTATCATCATCCACCACCATCACTCCAGTTCCACATGCTCATACCGACATATAAAAAGAGCCGTAAGAACTACTCAACCATGGAAATTCACTCATCAAAGATGTATGGGCATGTTGTAAAGGCGTATTTCCACCAGAAACAAAGAAGATGACAATTGGTGCTGATTGCGGAAAAGATGCCGATTCATCACCTCATGCTTACACTTCAACATCAAATCTAAAGAAATCATGATCATGGAATGGGCTTCAACTATGCTTCCACAAACTCTGATGCAGAAGATCATGATCCAGAAAAGTGTGAGCATGACTACACAAAGACAATCACAACATCACAAAGAGACACCTCCACTCAAAGATGACTTGAAGCTAATTATTTGGATAATGAGCAAGAAGCAATGTCAAAGATCATCCTACACATCAAGGAAGTCATCTTGAGTCCGCTGCTGAAAGCACAAAGTACTTATCAATGAAGAATCAACAACTACGAGCTACAAAAGTATCTACAAAGATCTCAATGCAAGAATTCAAGACTTAAATTCGGGGTGACCTCCCTTAGGGGGAGATTGTTAGGAATACGATTTTTCTTAGAAAAGATTCGGTCACCCCAAATATGATTAAGCATTTTTTTAGCTCGTAGTATTTATAATAGTTATTAGTACGTAGATTAGAAGTAGTTAGTATTCGTGGAGTCGGGTCAGGTCTTTACCCACTGTCAGCCCGATCCATAGCCCGTAGTGGCAAAACCTTGTACATATAAAAGCCCTCTCCATCCTTGGAGAGGGTTGAACCTTCTCTAATCTATTTTCTTTTTTTTTTGGTTTCTCTCTCTCTCTAAGGTTCCATTCTCTCTCTCTTTCTCTCTCTAAACTTTCATCTTTCTTTCTTCTTTCTTTCTTTCTTCTCTTAATTCGATCCATATCACAAAAACCATACAAGTTAATATTTTGAGTGTTCTACAGGTTGGGCTATCGTGCCTAGACTTGTTATCCGTACTTGTGGAAGCGCTTCCCCTGAAGGCTGGATCAATCTTAGGATTTGAGCAATGGTCCTCCATGTATGAAAACTTAACCTTAACCCAGTCCTCAAAGGATATTCCACCATAGGCCACTTGAGCTCTTTTGTGTGCATTAAAGCATGCCCACTCATTGCGCTTTGCAATATTAACTTCGGGAAATTTTCCTCCATTGCATTCTTTCCGAAACGGATCACATGTAAGCCATGCTTGAGTCTTACCCTCGTGTGTTGACAAGTGTGTAATCTAGCTATGAAAGCAAGAACCACGGGTCNGAGGACAAAAACCACTCTTTTTGAAAGTAGCCTTTTTGTCAGTGGTATTGTACCCCATGGAAGAGAGACTTTCCCAAATTTCTGGCATGGGTAATGTGATGATACCATTGAGATCATCCAATTGGAGAACTCTCCTCAAGGATGCCTGATCAAGGTGTAATCTAGCTATGAAAGCAAGAACCACGGGTCGTAGTCCCAACGAGGGTTGAATGGATCTTAGTCGTTCAAAACCGTGAGTTATGTGATGTGAATGGGTTTAAAGATATGTTTTGGGTTTTGTTTACGCTACTAAACTTTATTTAAAACTTTAGGAAAAGTAAAACGTGAGTAAAGTAGTTAAAATGAACGAGAAAAGAAAACATAAACGTAAAAAGAAATAAAAGAAAGAAATAAAAGAAATAAAGATAAAGTAAATAAAAGAAATGAAAATAAAATAATAGTGTAAAATGTTTTTGTGGTTTTAGATTCAAATGAAAAAAGAAAAGTGAAGTAAATGTTTAAAAGAAAATAAAACAAGTTAAAAGAAAATAGACTAAGTTAAAAGAAATTAAAGAAAATTCGGCAGAGTTTCGTTTAGGAATGAACCGAACAGAACTCCACTCGAAGAACGATGGAGAAAACAAAAGTCTTACTCAACTTGAGAAAGAAATAAGATAAGAGAAGGAGAAAACTAGACACGACTCAAAACAAACTTAAACTAAAATGAAACTGACACCAAAAAAAAAACTAAACTCGCTACCTAAAAAAAAACAAACTCGCTAGACTTGGGAAAGAACCAAACTCGCTACACTTTAAAACCAATACTCGCTATGAATTTTTTTAACCTAACTCGCTAGCTACTTGGAACACAAACTCGCTAGACCTAGACAAAAAACAAACTCGCTACAGATAAAAAAGAAGAAACTCGCTAGGCAGTTTTTTTGGACCAAACTCGCTAGCCTTTTGACTCCATACTCGCTAGCATGAAACCTAAACTCGCTATTAAACCCTAAAAAACACCAAACTCGCTACTAAACCCTAAATGACATACTGGACATTAAAAACTTATAACGTGACACAAAAATTAATAAAAAGGTAAACAAAACTTGTAAAAACTTGATAAATAAAACGTTAAGACACTAAAATAAGCTTAGAAATAAGCAAATAAGCCACGGCTTCTTTTGCAAGCCTTAACCCATAAGCTTTCTTATGCAACTCAAATGAAAACCATGCAAAGGTGACAAGAAAATTAATAAAAGCTTGTAAAGATTAAGAAAGAACTTGTAAAGATTAAAGCAATAAAATGACAATAAGTAAATCAAGACATGAAAATTAAATTGACATAAATTTAAATGACAAGAATTTAAATGACAAGTAAAGTAAATGACATAAAATTAAAATGACATAATGAAAAACTAAAATGAAGACTAAAACTAAGACTAGCTTCAAAATGAAGCTTAAGGTGGGTATTTAAGGTTTCCTTGGTGGATTCCTTTTACATCAAGCCCCCTCAACTCATATTGTTTATGAAATGACACATAAACTTCTATTACACTACTAAACGACTTTTAAAAAGTAAACTTAAGTCCTTGTAATCTTGAGGAATATGTTAACGAGTCTTCATAAAGTCTTCAATGATATAAAAGTGACCACTTGCTCGAGTTTGGGAAGCTTATACATGATAATCATCTTTAATCTTCGATTAAGTATTTCTTTCATATTCACGAGCCTTTAAGTAATGAAAACATCGTCACGGGCTTTACTTGAGTAAATTTCATCTTTGACTCGGCTTCTTGACTCTTTTCCAAATCTCGTGCTCTTTTAGGGCTTTTTGGTTGGTTTTCATGCCATTTATGCAATATCCTTCCCTACACAGTCACAAACACAAAAACACTATATCTTTGGCGTTTTACGTTAGTTTTTGGTCTTATACACACTTAAACTAAGGTCAAAAGTATGTGTAAAATAGCACACATCAATGCCTCAGTAACATCAANTTGCTCGAATTTGGGAAGCTTATATAAGATAATCATCTTTATTCTTCGATTAAGCATTTCTTTCACATTCTCAAGCCTTTAAGTAATGAAAACTTCGTCACGGGCTTTTCTTGAGTGAATATCAACTTTGACTCGGCTTCTAGACTCTTTTCCACATCTCGTGCTCTTTTCGGGCTTTTCTGTTGCATTTTGTGATGTTTTAGCAATATCCATACCTGCACAGTCACAAACACAAAAACAACATATCTTTGGCATTTCGCGTTAGTTTTTGGTCTAAAATAGTCTAATAATGGTGAATAAAAGATATGTGAATAAGCACATATCAAAATCCCCCAGACTAAATTATTGCGTGTCCTCACGCAATGTAATCACATCACGCCTTAAGGATAAATAATTTCACACCTCTCCTTACTAACTTTGAAAAGTAGCAAAACGTTCAAGAGAAATACGAAACCATTTATTCCCTAAAACGCCCCGGGTTTCCATTTTTGACTATATACAATACAACATATCTTAAACTTATGACGGTGCGAATGACTTTCATTATCTTTCGATAACGATTAAGGGTCATAGAGCAAGAACACGATTCATAGAAAAGTGACCGATTGGATAAAATTCATCGTCCATGATTTTTCACAAGTCCCAAACTAAGTGCAAAAATGAGATCACCGCTTACTTAGACGTTAGATACCAATACCACTCATGGAAGTTACTTGTGTGTGGTCACCTCCTGCTCCCAAATCTTAGTGCATCTAGACTTTTTTAATTGATTTGAGAAATGAATTGCTTCATGTTTTCTCGTTTCGCTATGATTTAGTCCGATAAAGATCATAAAATAAATGACATGAAAAATAAAAATGAAAACTAAAGACTAGCTTCAAAATGAAGCTTAAGGTGGGTATTTAAGGTTTCCATGGTGGAATCCTTTTACATCAAGCCCCCTCAACTCATATTGTTTATGAAACGACACATAAACTTCTATTACACTACTAAACGACTTCTAGAAAGTAAACTTAAGTCCTTGTAATCTTGAGGAATATGTTAACGAGTCTTCATAAAGTCTTCAATGATATAAAAGTGACCACTTGCTCGAGTTTGGGAAGCTTATACATGATAACCATCTTTAATCTTCGATTAAGTATCTCTTTCATATTCACGAGCCTTTAAGTAATGAAAACATCATCACGGGCTTTACTTGAGTAAATTTCATCTTTGACTCGGCTTCTTGACTCTTTTCCAAATCTTGTGCTCTTTTAGGGCTTTTTGGTTGGTTTTCATGCCATTTATGCAATATCCTTTCCTGCACGATCACAAACACAAAAACACTATATCTTTGGCGTTTCACGTTAGTTTTTGGTCTAATACACACTTAAACTAAGGTCAAAAGTATGTGTAAAATAGCACACATCAAAATCCCCCAGACTAAGGTATTGCGTGTCCTCACGCAATGTAATCACGTCACGCCTTAAAGATAAATAATTTCACACCTCTCTTTACTAACTTTGAAAAGTAGCAAAACGTTCAAAGGAGATACAAAATCATTTATTCCCTAAAACGCCCCGGGTTTCCATTTTATTCCATATGCTACTCATATTATACTATTTTAGCTTATGACGGTGTGCTTGACTTTCATTATCTTTCAATAACGATTAAGGATCATAGAGTAAGAACACGATTCATAGAAAAGTGACCGATTGGATAAAATTCATCATCCCTGATTTTTCACAAGCTCCCAAACTAAGCGTAAAAACGGATCATTGTTTAATTACAAGTTAGATGCCAACGCTACTCATGGAAGTTACTCGTGTACCGCTTGCTCCCATTTTCCTATTTTTGTATCTCATTATTTTATTTTTGTTAGAGAAATGAATTTCTTCATAAGCATCTCGTTTCATAATTTTTAGTCCGATAAAGATACCAAATTCAAACGCTAAGTAGTTATCGATCTTCTCTTAAGAAGGTTTGCAAGAGAAATGTGGTCCACATCAAGGATATTGGATACATACAAAGACTTTGGAATACATCAAAAATAGACATAAGTTGGCGAGTACATTTCACGTGCACCTCATGCGTCCGATCTAGGATCGTAACATGCACCTCACGCGCGACCAACTTTAGTCTTAACACTAGAACTCATGATCCATAAATCTTTAACATACATCCTTATTCTTTCTTTTCTTTTTTTTCTTGATACTTTTTTTTCACTTTTTTCTTTCTTTTTCTTGCCTTAGTAACTTCTCGACTCCGAACCTTCACGGTTTCAGTCCAAGACCTACCGCCAACTGCTAGGGTTGGAATCTAGGATCCAAGGCCCGATCTCAATCCGAAGTCTTAAAGCACTTTAGCTTATACATAACAACGGGCTTTTGGGTAGCTCCGAAACCTCATGCGTACTACGCTTATACAATATAATACAATACAACTTCAACTAGCGTGTATCCATGATGTGTACCCAATTTCCCAAGCAAAGATTCTCTCAAGAAGATAAAGAACTACTCATCGGCTAAACCTAACATCTTTAATTATTTTGCACATATATGGGGTGAAGCAATTTTGTGGGAACAAAAAGACATGAGTACCTTCGATGAGCTTGAAAGAGATCCAACTACTCTATGCTTAGCATCTAGCTTCTAAAGAAACTCTATCATTTCACGTTCTCCGCAAATTTAAAATCTCAAATAATGAGATCCGCGAGTACTTAGCCGATAATCATTTTTAAAGATTATATTGGTTAAGGGAGACAAGCTAGGGCTCAACACGCCCGGATCAAGTCAAAATTTTTATTCTCACTCTTACCTAGTAGGAAAGTCAAACGCGGTGTCAAAACTTTTATTCTATTATTGTATTTTTATATTTTCTCATTTTTTTTTCATTGGAATTTTTCAAAATTTTTCAATTTTTGTGGATTTTTTAGGAAAAACGGGGTTGCATAAGTAAACAGCAATGGTGAAAGTGCTAGGTCAATCAAATCGAAGATTCACCCCCCCCCCAGACTAAAGGTAAACATTGTCCTCAATGTTTTAAAGGTAAGGGTAATCCTAACAATAATTCTAAGGCCGTTTATTAAGTATGCCAAAGATACCATTAGTCGATAAGATTTGGATATAGTGATTTCCAAGCAAGCAAGACATGGGACTCGAGTGGAGATGCAACTAACCACGAGCACGAGAGTCATCATGAATTGGGGAAATCCTGCAAAAACACAAACAACCAAGCAATCACAAGATTGGAAGAGGTCGCCCTCCTCGCGTTACTTATTAGATAATAAAATAAAAAGGATAAGCATGGGGTGCCTCCCACGAAGCGCTTGTTTAGTAACGAGTCGTATAGCTTAGACTCGCCCCGAATTTACTTGTCCTTGGGGGAGCAAATGAAACACAAATTTGACACAAAAGGAGGAATGCCTGGATCAAAAACAACATCTTCACTCGCGAAGGAGTGTAAAACAAGAGAAGTCACAAAAATCACGGGAGGGTGGGTGGGGTTCAAGTAAAGTAAATTTTTGTGAAAAAATTTTCCCTCTCCCGGATCAAGAATAGTGTCCTCATTCCCCGTGTCAAACGGTAGCAAAGATTTTGTTTTCATTAATGATAAAGATTTTTGCTCAGAAGTGAGCGAAAAGCAATCATTTTCCTTCATCATTAAAAACTGCTCAAAATTTTTGTTTGGAGTCACATTCATCAAAGGATGAGTTTTACCACCATCGAGTATTCCTGGATTAAAAACTTTGTCTTCACAGGAAAAATCGGAAAGGTACTCGATGGTGGACTCATCGGAAGAAAACAAATCATCCTCAAAAGAAGATAAATCATTTAGCTCAAAAGTAGATTCCTCATTGATTGTTACCATTTTAAACTCCTTTTTGAATTCTTTTTCATCAGATTTTTCATCAAAAGATTTTTTCTCAAAAGATTTTTCATCAACAGATTTCCCATATAAAATATTTCGCCATTCGGTTTGATCAGCCTTGAAATCAAAAAGTTCATCATCACTTTGATCATCAAAAGATTTTTCTTCAAAAGATTTTCCATATAAAATGTTTTTCCACTCACTTTGATCGGCTTTGAAATCAAAAAGTTCATCATCACTTTGGTCGTTGGTAAGCTCAAAGTGCGAACCAAGTGATGAAGTTTGATTTGAGAAATTATCAACTTGTTTTTGATTAACTTGAACATCAACAAAATCATCATCGTCATTGTTTAGTAAAAACTCCAATCTGCGTAAGTCGGATTCAACGTCCTCATCCTCTCGTGGAATGGAATCAAGGAGAGCGAGTTCATCGGCGAACTCCTCAAGAAGAGCATCGACTCTAGAAGTGGTACTGCCACTACTTTGATCTTTGGACTTAGAATCGGATTCAAACGGTTTGGCATCCAAGTTGACTTTTTCGGGAGGGAGAGTTGACGGTGGTTCATTCAACAATTTTTCAATTAAGCGAATATCTCCCTCCATATCAAAGACGGCTTCATCAATTTGAGGTAAAACGGGATCATTATGAGAGAAAACTTTGAGCTCTTCCATAGAAAAATCACTTCCCTCATTCGGAAGGGAAGGATTGGAAGACTCGGAAGAAACATCATTACTAACATCTTTGACATCAATACTTTTAACCGAAAATGTATTGGCGGCGTTTGTAGAAGTTTGTTGGATATTAAACGTAATGGCCTCATCCTCAACTCGGAGAGTGACTTCTTCAGCAAAAACATCAACTAAAGCATGGCTCGTTTTCAAGAATCCTCTCCCAAGAATGAGAGGAACTCGAGGATCGGCATCAAAATCACAAACAACAAAATCAACCGGGAAATAGAACTTTCCAACCTTCACGATGACATCTTCAGCGATACCTTTTGCATGAGCGATTGAACGGTTCGCGAGCTCGAGGGTCATTCGAGTAGGAGTTAATTCGGGGAGAGATAGTTGTTTCCAAACGGACAAGGGCATAAGATTGATGCTTGCGCCAAGATCGGCCAAGGCTAGGCATTCGATCATTCCCGGGAAATCACAAGGAATTAGAAATTTGCCGGGGTCTTCAAGTTTTTCGGGAAGTTTCTTTAAGACAACCGCCGAGCAATTCTCATTCAAAGGCGTGTTAGCAATATCCAATAATTTTTCTTTGTTACTCATTAAGCTTTTGAAAGTTGTAGCAAATTTAGGCATATAAAGCAAAGCATCCGCAAAACTCAAGTCAAAGTGAAGATCTTGAAAAATTTGAAGAAATTTTTTCATTTGTTGGTGATTTTTTTCACGAAACTTTGGGTTAACCGGATAAGGCAATGATCTTTTAAACTTTGGTTCACTTTGGACAACCGGAGGTTGGATGTATTCGGTCCTTCCGTTGTTAGTAGGAATTTCCTTATCCTTTGTCGCCTCGGTCTCACGGACGACCACCTTAGGGGGTAAAGAAGACGAGGTAGTCGGAACCGTGGGTCCTTCGTATGACACACCACTTCTAGTCGTAATCGCTTTCAAATCACCACGTGGGTTATGAATCGTATTACTTGGAAGACAACTCGACGATGATGGTTGATTCATTTGCATAAAAGCGTTCATCATTTGCTTAAGCTCATTAGTCTGTTGAGACATTGACGCGTCGATTTCCTTCTTAAAGTCAACCTTCAAGTTGTTGATTTGGTTTTGCATTGCTCGCATGCTCACGTCATTGGTTTTGATGTAATTGGCGAGCTCAGGAGACGTTGACCTTGGTGGTGGTTGTTGGTTAAAAGTTTGTTGGGGTGGAGAACTTTGATAATTTTGATAACCTTGGTTTTGATTGTAGCTTGTTGCACGGTTTTGGTTGTAACCTTGGTTTTGATAACCTTGGTTATTTTGAGGGTAACGGTTTTGATGAGTTTGCAATGGTGGAAATCCTGGTGGTCCCATTTGGTTGTTAGGTCTAAAACCTTGGTTTTGAATAAAGTTAGCAGCTGCAACGTCAGCATTACCAATTTGGCCATCGGTGGCTTGACAATTATAATACTGATGGGGACCACCACAAATCACACACACTTCATTAACAGCTTTAACGGGCTCGGGTTTCTGATTCTGGTTCTTAAACTCTTTCATCATCAAACGTAAAGCATCGGTAAGTTCGGCCATCTCCGATGGTTGGGCCGATGACGTCGAAGAAGAAGGATTAAACAACGTTGCTTTCGAAACATTCGGTTTGTTACGAGAAGTCGGAACCTTTGATTTGTTCTCAATGATAGTAAGAATATCCCGTGGCGTACGATTCAAGATATTGCCACCGGCGGCTGAGTTCAAAGAATCTTGATCGTTTTGAGTCAAAGCGTTATAGAACGTATCGATTTGGTGCAATTCGGAGAAACCATGGTGAGGACACTTGCGAAGAAGATCCTTGAAACGTTCCCATGCCTCACCAAAGCTTTCATCAAAACGTTGCTGAAAATTGGTTATATCATTCTTTAGGTTTGTTGTTTTGGATGGGGGAAAGAAATGATTAACGAATTTTGAAACAAGCTCTTCCCAAGTGGTAATGGAACGAGGGGGTTCTTTCTCGAGCCAAACTCGGGCTGCCCCCTCTAGAGAAAAGGGAAAGAGCATTAGCTTAATAGCTTCATGAGGGACATCTTTGAATTTCATGGTTGAAGTTAACTTGTTGAACCAACGGATGTGGGCATGAGGATCGTCCCTTTCAAAACCTTGAAATTGATTAGAAGTGACAAGTTGAATCAAACCGGTTTTAAGCTCAAAATTCTCAGAAAGGATTTGGGGTAGAACAATAGCATCTCCATATCCTTCGGTAGGACATTGGAGCAATTCCTGCATCGTGCGTTGGTCGGCCATCTCGGTGATGGGAGTAGGAAGATCACGTAACTCGGGTACGTTTCTTTGCCTCCGTCTACGACGACTGCGGTTAGTTGGCACTGTGGAAGAAGAAGACGACTCGTTCAAGTTAGACTTGGAACGAGTGATCATACAAATCAAAACAAAACAAAGTGAAAAAGAAAGTAGAAAAGAAAATCTTTTTGGTTTTTATAAGTTTATAAAAGAAAAGAGAAAATATTTTTGGTTTTTATAGGTTTTATAATTTTTTTGTTGTTTTTGTTTTTAAGAAAAAGCGTTAACTTCTAAAAGAAGGGTCTTCAAATCACAAGTCTCGAACGATCAAACAACTTAATCTAATCAACCGCTCCCCGGCAGCGGCGCCAAAAATTGATCGAGGCGGACCAAGCGGTGAAGCTTAAGAACCTCGGGTCGTAGTCCCAACGAGGGTTGAACTGATCTTAGTCGTTCAAAACCGTGAGTTATGTGATGTGAATGGGTTTAAAGATATGTTTTGGGTTTAATTACGCTACTAAACGTTATTTAAAACTTAATGAAAAGTAAAACGTGAGTAAAGAAATTAAAATGAACGAGAAAAGAAAACATAAACGTAAAAAGAAATAAAAGAAAGAAATAAAAGAAATAAAGATAAAGTAAATAAAAGAAATGAAAATAAAATAATAGTGTAAAATGTTTTTGTGGTTTTAGATTTAAATGATAAAAGAAAAGTGAAGTAAATGTTTAAAAGAAAATAAAACAAGTTAAAAGAAAATAGACTAAGTTAAAAGAAATTAAAGAAAATTCGGCAGAGTTTCGTTTAGGAATGAACCGAAAAAAACTCCACTCGAAGAACGATGGAGAAAACAAAAGTCTTACTCGGCTTGAGAAAGAAATAAGATAAGAGAAGGAGAAAACTAGACACGACTCAAAACAAACTTAAACTAAAATGAAACTGACACAAAAAAAAACTAAACTCGCTACCTAAAAAAACAAACTCGCTAAGAACCAAACTCGCTACACTTTAAAACCAATACTCGCTATGAATTTTTTTTTTAACCTAACTCGCTAGCTACTTGGAACACAAACTCGCTAGAACTAGACAAAAAAAACAAACTCGCTACAAATAAAAAAAAAGAAACTCGCTAGGCAGTTTTTTTGGACCAAACTCGCTAGCCTTTTGACTCCATACTCGCTAGCATAAAACCTAAACTCGCTATTAAACCCTAAAAAATTCCCTACTCGCTACTAAACCCTAAAAAAATACACTGGACTCTAAAACATTTAACGTGACAAAATTTTTATAAAAGGTAAACAAGACTTGTAAAAACTTGATAAATAAAACGTTAAGACACTAAAATAAGCTTAGAAATAAGCAAATAAGCCACGGCTTCTTTTGCAAGCCCTAACCCATAAGCTTTTTATGAAACTCAAATGAAAACCATGCAAAGGTGACAAGAAAATTAATAAAAGCTTGTAAAGATTAAGAAAGAACTTGTAAAGATTAAAGCAATAAAATGACAATAAGTAAATCAAGACATGAAAATTAAATTGACATAGATTTAAATGACAAGAAAATAAAACTTACATAAAATAAATGACATGAAAAATAAAAATGAAAACTAAAGACTAGCTTCAAAATGAAGCTTAAGGTGGGTATTTAAGGTTTCCATGGTGGAATCCTTTTACATCAAGCCCCCTCAACTCATATTGTTTATGAAACGACACATAAACTTCTATTACACTACTAAACGACTTCTAGAAAGTAAACTTAAGTCCTTGTAATCTTGAGGAATATGTTAACGAGTCTTCATAAAGTCTTCAATGATATAAAAGTGACCACTTGCTCGAGTTTGGGAAGCTTATACATGATAACCATCTTTAATTTTCGATTAAGTATCTCTTTCATATTCACGAGCCTTTAAGTAATGAAAACATCATCACGGGCTTTACTTGAGTAAATTTCATCTTTGACTCGGCTTCTTGACTCTTTTCCAAATCTCGTGCTCTTTTAGGGCTTTTTGGTTGGTTTTCATGCCATTTATGCAATATCCTTTCCTGCACGATCACAAACACAAAAACACTATATCTTTGGCGTTTCACGTTAGTTTTTGGTCTAATACACACTTAAACTAAGGTCAAAAGTATGTGTAAAATAGCACACATCATGTGTCATCATGGCCGGCTTACAGAAATGGACGGTCCAATCAATAATGTCGTGAAGCCATGTTCCCATAAGGTGATTCCTTAACCATGCATCTTTAATTACCATAGAGTCCTTAAAACACCACCAAACCCTAGCTTATGTTGTTAATGTTTCTATTCTCTCCCTTCGCCCTCCATTACATTTATTTATGAGAAGGTTACATGATGGAATGATTAACTTAGTTTCATCTTTAATAACTCCAATAAGCTTATAGCAATGGAGTATTCCAGTGACTTTTAGAGGTCCCACCTCATCATCTAACTGCCTCACCGCAGGCTCTTCGATATAGCTATTATCCCCAGAGGAATCGCTGCATTCATCAGAAGAGATTTCTTTATCATACTTGAAACAAAATGGAACATGATTGCAAAAGATGTCATCACGAACTTCAAATGTCTCAAGCGGGGCATCAACCACGACCATGTACTGATTTTTGTTCATATTTTTCAGATCTGAGAACAAGAGAAGAATTAAAAAAATTATAGATAGGGTTACGGCGTAACATATTTATAGCCTTACGCCGTAACATAATTTTAAATGTAGAGGGATAATCAAAGCTAGTGGAATCGATATGCCACACATCAGATTCCTAAGAATAGTTTTACCTGCCATAGAAGGTCAGGACTGAAACAAATATAATAATTGCAGAGGTGAAAGAGGTTAAATGGTTAGGGTAAAAACCTTATAAAGGGTTTTCATCATCATTTTTATTAAGAATTGGGCTGGGTCCACGGCATAAAGGTTTTTACCATTATGTCGTAACCTAAACCCTAATAGTATACGGCGTAGTTGAAACAATAGTTACGCCATAACCTTTTTCCGAGAATCGAATGCGGATGGTTTGATTAATAGCTACGGCGTAGTTAATGAAACACTATGCCGTTAAAAATGTTAACTTGTAGTATGAGAGAACGAATTTCGTACCTGAAGAAAGGCGTAAACGTCTCATAAAGTTGTCAAAAATAAACATACCTTAAAGTCGTTCAACAAAACTGATCCCCGGTAGCGGCGCCAAAAACCTGATGCGTATTTTCATCCTGTTTTACATTTATAAAACTTAGAGATACAAGGATAAACACATGCTAACGGGCAGAGAACCCGATCAGATGTAGTAGAGCCTAGGTAAATCTGAGTGTCGTCCCTAAGAGCTGCTGTGAAAGAAATCAAAGTATGTTATGTGGTAACAAGAGGTAACAATTTGTAAGAATATTGAATAGAGCTGTTTGCATTAATTAACAACGTACAGAATCAAATCAAGAGAAGGAAAACAGTAAAATAGAGAAGCATTCAAGCTATTCAGATAATTATTCCAGTTCATATACAACGTACACTGGCATAAATATTGCTAGAAGTCGTAGGGTAAATTCGTCCTAGCCTATCTTCCCTTCCTATCGCCTCAGGAACCACAGGCACTACACCATGCTAGTAAGCCGAGGTTAGATATTTGGTTGAGTCATTAAGCGCCATACCTAATAGATCACATTCGGTATAGGTCGCCCTCTCGGGTCTTAACCTCTCTTACTTCTTAAGTACCTCCACTTGTAAGGTGGTCCTATGGTCAATTCTCACACAAGGCAGTATGGTCAGTTGTCATCCCTCCCATTTCCTCGCAACCTGTCAGGCTAGTGTCCTATGCTCAATTATTCTAGCCTACTAAATGGATTGGGGTCTTAATTCAATCACATAAAGCGTAACAGATACAAACAAACTTATAATACTACCGAAACTAGGTCACATGAATGGACAAAGAAGATATCTCTACGAAGTAATAAAAAGGAACAAATAACTGAAATATACTTAAATTAATAATAAGAATTCATCTAATGATTATGGAAAAGCATAAGAGAATCCAAAATCGAATACAAATGATTAATGTAGACGAGAGCTTCTAACTTCTGACTCCTAACTCCGTCATCTTCTTCTGTGGTTGCTCTCCCAAACCCTAGAAAGGTTTGGGAGAGGGGAGATGCCTTTCAAGGTGAAAACTCGTCTTGTATTTATAGGCCAGGATGTGCTACGGCGTAGCGCCATAATTAGCTACGCCGTAGTTGTGTTATCTTCATACGATCTTATCTTTAAGGTTTGGCTACGGCGTAGTTGGAGAGTCAAGTTACGCCGTAACCTAACTACGTCATAGATGAATTGAGATTTTATGTGCTCATGGTGTGTACATGTTTTAAATTTATAAACACAATTAACAGATCTAGAAATAACACATACGAGCATGTGAACTCGTCCGTTATAGCAAGATGAGGATGGTAAGTCGGTATCGTTCACAGGGATTTGTGAGTGAATCTAAATGTAAGTTTAAAAAATAAATCTCTAACACAAGCAATAATGATAATAAGATAATTCAAATGATTAAAACTACACTTGCTTAGACTAGTTAACTACTCATAAGATAAGCATGATTGTGATAACTTTCTTAACATGTTGGTTATTAGAAATAGATGGTGTTTCTAATATATTGTTTCTACAAATTAAACCTTCGTCAAGATTTTAGTTTATAAAAACAAGCATTAGGTTTGGACCAATCAATTCAAGATCAATTCAAGGTTCATAAAGTCAGATTAACAACCTTAAACACAAAAATAGTCTTTTGTTTAATCAAATACTCTTAAGAAATGCTCAATACAAAAGGTAACCGATCATAGAAAAAAAGGTTACAATTGATTATAAACTACTACACTTTCAACAGGCGTTTACAACCAATCCGGTTTGATTAACAAAAAGTATTCTCATTACAATTACACCTTAGTTCCTTTGTTTAATCAAAAATAATTATGGTGAAAAACAATCATTAATAGACAAATGATTATACCTAGTTGAATAATAACAACTCTTTCGGCCAATGAAATTACAAGCAACTAGTTAAACTTGACTAAACAAATGTCACTATGAAACTTAAGTCTAATTGGGTTTTAGAATTGACTTGAAATTGAATTAAAACATGTTATCACAATCATAAACTAATAATTAAGTAGTTAACATCATCTAAGCAAATGCACAAAGTTACTAGCCACTCATAGCAAACATGAACATAAACTCAGAATATTAAACATTAGAAATCATAATTAAAGTCTTACAAATGTTTAGAATATGATTACAAATAAGTAGGAATGATTCCCTAAGTATTGGTGTTGACTTCTTGAGAGTTTGACCTCCGGATGTTGACTTTTTGGACCTCCAACGTTTTCTGAACTTCTATGGATGAATTTGAGAACTTTGAGACTAGTTGAGAACTATTTGATGATTGATTAGTAGTTGTAACTTGAGTTGTGTGTTGACAAATGATTGCAAAGCTTCTATTTATACTATTCCACAAGCCTAGGATCATAAATGTAGCAACTTGGCCTCCAAGGTGAATAGAAGGACCTAGAATACCATAAATAATGGCCTAGAATCAGATAGAATGAAGTAGAATGAAGTTTGCAAAAGTTATAGGAGATGACCATCCGATCGGATACGGGACACGTTCGATTGGATGGATTGGGCTTTTTCATCTAACCGATCGGATAGATGAATATCCGATCGGTTCTTTGGGGCAACTTCCATCAGATTCGGATGGATGACCATCCGAACGGATGGAAAGGTTCTGACAGCAAAAACTTGCTTTTTCTCTTAGCTCTTCGTTCTTTGTCCAAACTTGATTATTTCTTGTCTTGGAACTTTGGAGTGATGAAAACTTGGATTCTTCTTCGTGAAATGCATGAACGAATTGGATCTTGACTTGGAAATTGCAAATCCTTCTTTACTTCCTTAAATCTTTCACTTTTTATTCCTTTTTCCTGTTTTTGGCTACAAATGCTTTGCAAATATACTTTGATACGACTTAGTGACAAAAGCATATAAAAATAACCAAATAACATATATAAAAACACGAATAACGCTACTAAAAACATGCACCATTTGAGCGTTATCAAATCCCCCACACTTAAACTTTGCTTGTCCTCAAGCAAATCTAGAAACAAAAACATTATCCACATGGTACTTCAAAGATGTTAAGGAAAAATGTGATGCAAATCTTCCAAGTACAAGTACAAGTTAGATTCATCATTTTAATCTTTAATAGTTGAAGCATTGAGATGTTTGACAATACCCAAATGATTTTCTTGCTAGATAGACATTACTAATCACGAAAAAGGAATAAGATATAATTCACTCTCAACACTCATTTTTGGGTGATGTATAAGAGAAATCACACTCATTGCTCAGTCATGATTTAAATATTACCATAGGCTTGTACAAGAAACATAACTACACCAACAAGGCGTAAGCACTAAGTATTCATATCAAAGATGGCTTTTATTTGGGTTTAAGGCTAAAAAGGGTAAAAAGGACTTAAGTGCAACTACCTTGTGTAAAACATAATAGATCGCTGGCGCGAATTCTTGCATTACCAAACAACGGATGGTCACTAAGGATAGCCTTAGATCGCTAGCGCGTTGTCTAATTCCTCAAGAAATCGGATGGATCACTGCATGCCATACACTTGATAATTTCACAAAGCCAAAAGGTAGGGATAAGACATGGGATAAGTTTAGAGAGTGGAAATGGTTAAAGAATATACAAAATAGTCAAAGTCTACAATCCAAATGTTGCTAGCTATCTTGAACCACTATCATGTAATCTTTAGAACTCCATACTTGATCGAACAATACCTTATACTATAGCTCATTGGCTACTTAATTCGATATATACATTTTTTTTAACATAAACTAAATCACTTGTCACCATTCTAATTTGATGATTTATTCTTTGCTTTGCTTCAATCACTACTTTCTTTAAGCTTTCATGATTTCCCACTTAACATCCAACTTGTTATATAGCTAGCAAACAACTAAGACTTGATTAAGGGTAAGGCTAGGCTAAAAAGTGTAAAATCTTTTTGTATTTTCATGATTTAATCAAAAGAAAAGATTGGCTAAGAAGGTGTAACTAGGGGTATCTAGCGTTAAAAGTGAACGCTAACAAAAAGGTTATATTGGTGGTTAACTAGTCAATGAAACTAGCTAATAATCAATATGGAAGGCTATTTGGGCTAGATCCTAAGATTGCCTCTTATCACATATGTATACTTATACCACATAAGAAATGTGATCTCACAACGATCTCAAAATGATTTACAAGCACAAGTTCTAGAATAAATAAAATCACCGGCACACTCGTAACAAAAGATTTAAGCATAATGTGAATCTTTCTCTCTCTAAGTTTTCCAACACATTTTATCATGAATTCATCATCTAATTTTGATCCAACCCTTGGATCTTAATTTTGATTTTAGATTTGTATTCTCCTTTTCATTTCACACATATTCATATTAAGTTTAAAATAATATCATCACTGTTCACTCATATTAATTCATTTTATATTTTCATTATCACTGTTCTTGAATACACTCAATTACTATTTTTCTCTGTTCCCTAAATCCTATATCCTTAATCTTTCTCTTACTATGTTTACTGATTAATTCATCATCTAATCATGTCTGAATTAGAACCTAACCCTTATGAATCAATTCCACCACCTCCGGTGGTGAATCCACCAAGTTCTAGGATGGATAAGAATTTGAAAGCCAGAAAAACTACCAGAACTATGAATCCTAGATCTACTAATACTATGAAACACCATGATATGTTGAATAAATCCATTGATGTTAATGTTAAGAAAGTTTTGACACGTTCTAGCTCCAAAATGGGTGAGTCTGCTTTGGGGAATGATGATATGGAGTTTGATGATGATGGTGGGGTAGGTATGGAGGGTATGAATGATTTGGGTAATGGTAGTTCTGTGTCTGATATGGGATTGGGTACAGAGGGCCAAGGAGGTGTTGCTGAGAAAGATATGGGAAGTAAGGAAGGTGTTTGTGGTAATGTGTCTGAATGCAATGTAAGTGCTATGTATCCTGAACTTAGTAGTAGTGTTTTGGGTAAGATAAATATTGATAAGAGTTGTAGTAATGTTAATTTACCTGAAATTCCTAGTACTGTTGAGCTTAATCCTGTTCTGAATTCAATGCCTAGTAAGCAAACTAGTGATAAATGTGGTAGTAAGGTTGATGGTGTGAGTAACTATAGTGATTTAGGAAAAGAGAGTTATGTAGTTGGGGATACAAATGGTGCTAGTGATGTGGATATGCAGGATAAGAATGGAACTAGGAAGCCTTTGTTGTTTAGTAATGTGGTGCAGGGTGCTAACTATTGTGGTAGTAATAGGCTGAGAATGGTTCCTTGTGCAATGAATGAAGGTAGAATTGTTGTTGATATGGATCTCGTCATTGAGGAAGGTAGTAAGAAGTGGGGGTTAACTGTTGTGGGTTATTTTGTTGGTATGAGAATGAGTTATAGAGATATTGTGGGTCATTTAAAAAGAATGTGGAGACCTTACCAGTTGGAGGAAATTATTGTGAATGAAAGTGGTTTGTATTTCTTTAAGTTTAGATCTGAGGAAGGATTACAAACTGTTGTTGAAAATGGACCTTGGCTTGTTGATCAAAAGCCTCTGTTTGTTCAGAAGTGGGTTGCTGGCAATTGTTTAGTGAAACCTGAACCAACTAGACTTCCACTTTGGGTTAGGATATACAATGTACCTCTTGAAGCTTGGAATGTAGAGGGTATTAGCAGAATTACTAGTAGGATTGGGACTCCATTGTTCATGGACAAAGTTACTACTGATATGTGTGAAAAAGGTTGTGGGAGGGCTAGTTATGCAAGAGTTTTGGTTGAAGTGGATGCAGCTAATGGGATTGTTGATAATGTTGAAGTTTGGTATAAGAAACTTATAACACCCCCATTTTCGAAACGCAGCGGAATACAACATGGGGTGTTATTTAATAGTCGCATAGTACAAGTATAGTAAACAACTTTAAAACAAAGTCGTTTCAAACAATTTATATTCGATAATTTATCAGAGTTGAGGTCCCAGAAGTTTAACATAAGTTAAGAATACATAAATTTAAAAGTTCTAGTCATTATCGAATGAAATTTTATTAAACATAAGCCATCAAGTAGATATCCATTTCATTGCGCCGCCCATCCAAGCTTAAGCCACTTACGGACCTGAGAAAATACATGCTAAAAAGTCAACACAAAGGTTGAGTGAATTCATAGAGTTTAACAAGAAATCAGTTGAATACAAGATAATACAGTTTAGAATAAGATGGGCTACGTTGTTATCCGCTCATAATTAAGTTGACATGTAACAAATACAAGTCGGGAAATAAGATATAAAGCATTGAGCTCATGAAACCGAACCTTAACCTAGTTTTAACATTTGCCCCGGTAGGGTAAGATTTGTCATTTACCACATATTTCTCAATATTATGTGACCGTTGAAAGATGGGCGCTACCCATTCGGCCAGGCTGGTCAATGCCCAATATGCATATTCATAATACTAGCGTTTCCAACGAAATTAACAGTTCATGATGGGGACTTAATTGGCAAGAAATACTCAATGTCAGATGTCTATAAATCATGTAATCGGGTCCAGCATACCAAAAAGTACTTGTATTCAGTTTGTAAAACTAGCATGTATCCCCCTTGCGATGTTTGATAAACGTTTAAATAAGTAAAAGCGAGGCTATGAACTCACCCGGATAAAGGAAATAGCACGAATCAAGCAAGTGAAGAAACTAGCCGCGAAACCTCTACGATGAACCTAAATAGACATATGCTTGTCAGGTTTTTAAAAAATAAATATTGATGTATTTTTGTTCTATATAAATCATGATCTTACTTTGGCTTGGTACAATATTCCTATACTTGTTTATATGTCCAAATATGTAGTAGTCATAGGTCCAATATTACAAGTTATAAAACATTTTTATACCTTTTTATACTTAGTGCTGATGAAAATTTTATTAACTTGTACATGTTTACAATTTCGCCATTTGCAAACTGTAAGTCCAAAAATTAAGTTCCTTATATCCCCGGAAAGGTATTAATCTGTACTAACAAGTTTTGTGGGTCCCACTAAGCTAAAAATTACACAACATCGGTAAAACTATCAATTTACCATATATATTCAATCCATCAGCTTTCAAAATTACAACAGTCCCACAAAAGTTGCGATAACTAGAGTTCTACAAGTCCAATTAATTCCCCGTTTGCGGCCATGTTTAAGTTAAGATGTTACCTACATTTCATAAAACTGGGCCAAGTAGTGAAAATAATCATATCACTGAGATTTTTACCATTTAAATCTGCAACTTAGAATCTGGCATGTTTCACGAAAATATTTCTAGTTTAATCATCGTAATGAGTTATCCGATGAAATACCCGTCAAAATGACCACAAGACATAGGGCTACAACTACATATTTTTAGTTTAGGTCCAATGTGTACTGATTAAATCAGTTTATTCCGTTTCTACCCCTAGTTCAGATTCACAGTTTGCATGTTTAGTCCTTTAAGGTTTTCTAGTAACTAAACTTATGTACCAAGCCTAACCAAGCATTATAATTTATATAAGGTTCAAATACATCAAATTATACTCTTTATACAGTAGATAATAAAATAAAAATGAAAGTTAGTGGAGGATTCTTCTTACAAAAGTGAAGAACAAGATGATATAACAGTAGTATTGTTGGAGTATTAGAATGTTTTTGATCGTGCGTATTCGGGTATCTGGCTGGGTTGTGTTTTGTGGTTCTTTCTCTATGATTTGTCTTATCGTGGTAGAATCCCACATAGTCATGAGAGTGATTTATGATTTATGGTTTTATAGTGTGGTTTTATCCCGCTTTAATATCCATAAAGTTTCTTGATGTTATGACGAGACGAGTTGAAATCACGGGACGCGATTTCCCTAAGTGGGGGATGATGTGACAACCGTGATTTTAGCAGATCAGTTTGACTGGTAGTCTCTAGTTGTGTGTTTTGCTTGGTGTGATTATATGTATTATGTGCTATGAATATGTATGAGATATGTAAGTTTTGGTTATGATGAGTGTGAATATGATACTAAATCCCTTTGCTTGTGTGTGTGTGTTGTGAAGGTAGAGTGATTGAGAAATGGTAATTTCATTTTTAGACGCCTTTGTGGTGTGAAAATGAAATTATATTATGTTTTGTGATTTCGTGTTTTCGAGTAACGAGTCTTTGCTTAAGTGATTGAGCTTTGATGAGTTACAAGAGAGTTATTTTGATGAGTTGAGTTGTAAAGTGAGTCAAAATCTATTTATGGAAAGTTGATTTTGAAAATGAGTTGTTTTCCCGGTTTGTCGTAAAATTAAGGATTTATCGCGAATGATGATAGGTTTTGATACGAGAGTGCAATAAATATGAAAACTATGAGGTTTTGAAGGTAATAAGTAAATTTAATAAAAAAAAAAAAAAATATGTATATGTATTATGAAAATCGGCCAAAGGGTTTAAAAAGGGAAAAAGGAAACAAAGTTTGAGTCCAATTATGACACCTAGTAATAAGGAAACCTAGTCCAACTCAAACAAGCCCAACCCCTACCCTATATAATCAAAACCAACGACCTAAAACCTATTTTTCTGCACTTTGGGTCGAATTCAATGAGAGGGGGAAGAAGAAAATTAGGGTTTTCACTTTTGGAGCTAAAACAAGACTTAAGGTATAATTCTAACACTTGTTCTATGCAATTAATTGGTTAATTATTGAGATTCATGCAATAATGATTATGATGGAATTAGGGTTTGTAAGTTTCTGTAAATTAATGATATTAAACCTATTGGGATCATTAATTAGTAATATTATGGCGAATGGTTAAGAGATTAGAGGTTAAAACACGTTAATTTGAGAGTTAAAATCTGGACAGAAACATAGGGTTGTAAAGATACGTGTGCATAAAATAGATGGTGATGAGTTAGGTCACGAATTTTATGTCTAAATTGTAGTTCAATGAAAGAGCTTTCCAAAAAGTCCGACCACGACTTGTTTCGAGGTCTGGAAGTCGACCTTTTGATTTTTACGAGATAAGGTGTCAAAGCTGTTAAACCGGGACAGTTTTGGGGTAAAAGTTTGGGGTTCAATGGTGGACTTAAAAGAGGTATTTTTCTTAGATAATTAATTGGGATGAGGTTTAGGGTTATGTGAGACCCCTGGTACGTGGATTCGCGATAATAACTTGTGTAAGTATTTTTATAAAATCAAAACTTTTTGGTGTGCGTTCAGATCCGAATTTGGATAGTCTATATGTTTGATTTTATTGTGAGCAAATGGTGTGTGTTTTTGAAGCATGGCCTCTGGGATTAGCAAGTATGCTTATGAGAGACCATGGTGAATTTTTGGTGTGAGTGTTTGAGTTCGTTTTGAGGTGTTTTGATGAGGGTGAAAGTACCCTAAAATTCTGCGTTTGCTGAGTTTTATTTGTGCAAGGGATTTAGTGAGGTTTAATGTTTAGGAATGTTGGAATGGAGTCTAGGAGATCCATAGTGGGTCATATGAACCTTAGACTTCCATCATATGAATGTTGCATGGGTTGTAGCTTCTAGCTTGACCATGCGTAATGTGTGAATATTTGTGTTTTGATAGATTGTGATTGTGATTGGAAGCTGCAGAGTTTGAGGTGAGTTCATAGTCCCAACTTTTTAACTTGTTTTTAAATTGGGATGAGAATGATGCTTTGTGTAATGTTTTGAGATTACTGTGATTATGTGTCGTAAATGTGCTTGGCTTTTAGTTGTTATTATATGAGGCTATGTGATGTGTGTGATCAGTTAGGAGGGTGTTTACCCTGTTGCTCGCGCAAGCGACCTAATTGAAGATGTGATTTCCGATTGGGTTTAACGACCTAATTGACGACATGTGTTTTCCGATTAGGAGGATTATTATTATCCTATAAATCCCGCGCAAGCGACCTAATCGATGTACACATGGTCGAGGGTATGTATGGTATGATGATTGACTGGTATTGTGAATGTGATGTGGGCTAATTGGGGGGAAGCACCCAATTGGTTGAGTGAGCTTCCACTCGGATGTGTGTGATCAGTTAGGAGGATGCTTATCCTGTTGCTCGCGCAATGCGACCTAATTGGTGATTTGTGAACTCTGATTAGGAGGATGCTTATCCTGTTGCTCGCGCATGCGACCTAATTATGAGTATGTGTATGGTATGATGTTTGATGGAATTGACGGTATGTGATGACATGTAGTAAGTATAGTAACGTTAACTATCTGCCTAGCAATGTTTTATGATCACAGTAACCTGATGGATGTTGTTATGTGTCTAAACCTATGAATCTCACCAACATTATGTTGACGTTTTTAAGCATCATTTTCAGGTGAGCATTCTAAGGATTAGATTGATGGAAGTGACTAGATGAGACCTTAGCTGCATACAAGTGGTTCTTTGATGATGTTTGAAGATTGCGATGTTGTATTTGTACGGGTATTGTTATGACACTTTGTGTCTATACATTGCTCTATTTTGTGCATGTAGTATTTCTCTATTGGACACCTGTGTTGTGATGATATCTATGAAGTTGCATCCTCGCGATTCCGCCTTTGGCGAGGTGTGACAGATTGGTATCAGAGCCAAGGTTATAGAGAATTAGGTGGTTTGACCTAGACTATAACCTAGGAGTCCCTCATGTAGTTGCATTTAGGACCTATGTGTATATATAGTATTTTACATGTCTATTTTCCTATATCTGTTTGAGTTGTTTATTTGAGTTTTTGGACGTCCGTCGTATCCCGGTACCTAGTATCGTGCGTGTCATTCATAGTATGGCACCTCTTGCGCGTAAGATGTTTCGTTGGACTATCGTTGTCGCTACGGGTTGCAAGAGAGTTGGTAGGACGAAGTGGATCAACAGAACGATCCTAGTTCCTGCTAGCCTGCTTCCGTGCGCGATTGAAGAGAAGTGAATCTTAGAGAGTGGTGATGGAAAGGAGAAAGAAGGGTACGAGACGGTGGTGGCCGATAGGGAAGGCTTCACCACTAGGTACCCTGGAAGAGTAAGTTTAATCGATCTGAGTAGAGAGGCAAGTGCGAGAATGGAGTTTGAGCCGTAGTGCGACGTCTTTTGTTTTGTGCCACGTTTTGGAATTTTTTTTTTTGTCTTTTGCTGTCTGGAGCCATGTTGGAGCATGACTTCTCTTGAGTTTTGTATCGATCGTATCTGAGTGGTTTTGTTTATGGTGTTTAGGTGATCATTGGAATTGTTCCATGTGAGATGATCGGTTGCATGAAGTGCGGTCATAGGAGGGAGTACACTTGTGAAAGGGGGCATAGATAATTATGGTGGCCAACATAATTATACATGCGCCACAACACAAGTGGACTTGCAAGTATGATAGCATGGATTGCGATGTTTATTATGTGCTATGTGGTAGTGGTGTGTTATCATTAAGATGTGTGGTTTTGGAAGCAAGTATACGTGTGGAATAGGCTTTATAACTATGGTCGCGAACATAATTATAAAGGTATCACACACGTGGGCTTGTGACCATGATTACATTGATTGATGTTTGTTGTTATATGTTGTGTTATATGTTTTGAGATGATGTTAATGGAGGTTGTATGGTTAGAGAGGTGTTCTCTTAACCATTTGGACAACCGTTATATGTTGGGGTGTGTAGGTGGTGAGAATCCACTCTACCTATCATATGATGATACCCCGGTTATATGTTGGTAATGATGTTGTAATGTTTAAGATAGAGCGTATGCTAGACATTCCGTTCGGATATCTAGTTCTAGGTTTGGCGCCCATGTTCATACCATGTTGGTATGAATTCCTTATCTTCGTTTCGATGCTGTGGTTGAGATTGGTTGTTCGGATTTGTTTCTATTGGATGTTGGTGCTTTTCTGTGGTTAATCCTTACGTTCATTCTGCGAATGAATATTGGATTATCCTTCGAGTACTGTTGGTTCGTGATAAGATGGTGCAACACCAATTGGATTTGGTGACATGTTTGCGACCTATTGGGATTGGTGTATGTTTATGACTTTGATTTGACCGTTGTACGAATGAGTCTTTTCGTCCTTCGTTTGGATTGTAATGTATTTGCGTGAGTTTTCGCTGGTATGAGTTTGCTTGATGAATATTGAGATGGAAGTAGTTTGTGGTAGAAGAGATGGAAGTTGATAAGGTTATTCGTGAGTATGTTATCGTGTTAGAGGGTGTTCCGTTCAAGATTGACTTAATACCCTTAGGACACGATAGTTTTGATAGTGGTGATAGGGATGGATTGATTGGCTAGGCATGAGGCTGAGATAGTATGCCATGAGAAGGTGGTACGGAATTCCACTAGAGGATGGCGGTGTGTTACGGGTACAAGTGGAAGGTATGGAGAAGAAATCGAAATCCCTTAAGAGTTCGAAGTCTAGAGGACTCTAAGTGGGGGATATTCTGGTCGTGTGCGAGTTTCGGGCATTTTTTTTCCCTGAGGATTTGTCCGGATTACCGCCAATACGACAAGTGAAGATTCGTATCGAATGGATTCTTGGAGCGATGCCTATGGTAAAGGCTTCCTGCTGATTGGCACCGACGGAGATGTAGGAGTTGACTACGCGGTTGAAAGGGCTCCGAGAGAAGGGGGTCTATTCGGCATAGTCATTCTCCGTGGGGAGCGCCTGTATTGGTTGTAAGAAGGAAGATGGTTCGTTTAAGTTGTGTGATGATTATCGTGAGTTGAACAAGTTGACGGTGAAGAATCGATACCCTCTTCTTAGAATTGATGACTTGTTCGACCAGTTGCAAGGTGCGCGATTCTTTTCTAAGATAGACTTGCGATCTGGTTATCATCAATTGAGAGTCTACGAGGAGGATATTCTGAAGATGGTTTTAGGACTTGTTATGAGCACTTTGAGTTCACGGTTATGCCATTTGGGTTAACTATTGCACCCGCGGTGTTCATGGATTTGATGAATCGCGTGTGTAAGCCCTTTTTGGATAAGTTTGTGATTGTGTGCATCGACGATATGTTGATCTATTGTAAGACGAAGGAAGAGCATGGAGAACATTTGAGGGTGATACTTGGTTGCTAGAGAATGAGAAGTCGTATGCCAAGTTCTCGAAATGTGAGTTTTGGTTACACGAGGTGCGATGTCTTGGACGTGTGGTGAATAGTGAAGGTGCAAATGTGGATCCTAGTAAGATTGAAGCGGTCAAGAATCGGAAGGCTCCTATGACGCTTTCTGAGATACGCTCTTTCTTAGGATTGGGGGATATTATAGGAGAACGGGAAGTATGTTGGAGAAGAGAACGGGAGAAGGCTTTTCAGTCGCTAAAGAATAGTTGTGTAGTACACCTATTCTAATGCTACTTGACGGGCCAGATGGTTTTGTGGAGTATTATGAGATGTCGAATTAAGGTTTTTGGAGGTGTTAATGCAAAGAGTGAAGGTGATAGTTTATGCATCCCGATAACTCAAGATCTATGAGAAGAATAATACCACTCATGATCTAGAGCTTGGTGTGGTTGTATTTGCTCTCAAGAATTGGAGATGTTAGTTGTATGGTATGAAGAGTATCGTTTGAGCTGATCATGAGAGATTTCAGCATATTTTTACTCAGAAGGAGCTGAATATGCGCAAAAGAGTGATGGATGGAACTGCCAAGCGATTATGATTGCGAGACACGCTATCATCCTAGAAAAGTGAACGTGGTGGCTGATGTGTTGAGTAGAAAGGAAAGGACTAAGTTTAAAGGTGTGTGAGCTATGAGCATGACGTTGCAGTCGGGAGTTGAAAATGAGATATTGGCGGAGCAAGAGGAAGCTTTCAAGGATGAGAACGATATGGTTAAGATATTGCGTGCGTTAGATCAATAGATGGAGAGAACGGAGGATGGTGGACTATATTTCCTAGATGGGATATGGATTCCACTGGTAGAACATGTAAGAAGAATGATTATGTAGTTGAGATCAGCTAATGGAAGGGAATGAATATTGAGGATTGTATTTTGCGGACTAGTTATTGGTTCCACTGGGAAGGAACATAAGGACATCAAGCATGCAAGGTAATTGATACATCCTAGGATGGATAAGACGTATTGTTACCTTAGCAAGAGATGTATTGAGGAACGAGTATGAGGAGGAATGCAAGTGCCTTAGCAAGTATTTGATAAGCTTGAAGATGAAGATTGATATCAACGAATGTGTTAGAGAGATTGATGTAGAAAAGGTAGAGAGTCGTGGAGTATCGCGGCAATCAGCTTATATCGAGTTGAAATATTTGTCTTGCGATTGTGGTAAGTATTTTAAGGAGCTTTGAGAACGCGTATGTAGATGAGTACGACTGGTCATTCTTAAATGAATGGACTAAGTGAGCGTACAAATCAGGCGTTGGATGAAGTGCTGAGAGCGTGGGTATGATTGATGTTGGAGGAAGTTGGGGTATGCATTTACCTTAGCTGAGTTCTCCTATAAACAATTAATATTCTAGTATTGAGTATGTGCTGTTTGAGATATTGTATGGAAGGAAGTGTATATCACTTGTTCTATGGGCATAGGTTGGCGTGAGCCAACGAATTTTGTCCTGAACTGGAACAGGAGATTACGAGTAAGTTTTGCGGAATTGAGAAAGACTTAAGGCTGCGAGAGATCGCCGTAAACCTTTGGGTTTAATGTTGGTGATTTTGGAATAATGAAACTGTATTTTTGGGAAGGCGTTGTGCGTTATGATGAGAAAGGCAAGTTGGCATTGAGACTGGTAGGACTGTTTGTGAATACAGAAAGGAGTGGACTTGTGGCATGTCGGTTGGGATTGACTGAGGAGTAAGTAGTGTGCATGATACGTTTCACGTATCTAATCTGAGAAAAAAAAAGTGTTTGGCGGATGCTAGTTTGCATGAGCCATTGGCTGTGATTAAGGTTAACAGGACCCTTCGATTGTCGAGGAACCTGTTGAGATTGTGGAGTGAGATGTTAAGAGTGGGAGTGTGGTAACGAAGCGTTAGTAGATGTATGATGGGATTTGAAGTGTGATGTTGAGCTTATTTGGGAACACAAGGATCTGATGAGATCTAAGTACCCAAGGTTGTTTTATTGATGAGGTTGGTGAGTAGAACCGTTTGTTGTCGGATTTAGATTGTGGAAGTAGATGCGGGATATCGTATGTGCCTGTGAGATGTCATTTGGATTGCTGGTGTTATTGATCGGCGTAGTGTGTCTATTGTTGAGTATCGTTGGAGTATTAGGATGTTTTGATCATGCGTATTCGGGTATCTGGTTGGCTTGTGCTTTGTGGTTCTTTCTCTATGATTGTTTTATCATGGTAGAATCCCACATAGTCATGAGAGTGATAGATGATTTATGGTTTTATAGTGTGGTTTTATCCCGCTTTAATATTCATAAATTTTCTTGATGTTTTGACGAGACGAGTTGAAATCTCGGGACGCGATTTCCCTAAGTGGGGGATGATGTGACAACCGTGATTTTAGCAGATCAGTTTGACTGATAGTCTCTAGTTGTGTGGTTTGCTTGGTGTGATTAAGTGTATTATGTGTTATGGATATATGTGAGATATGTAGGATTTGGATATGATATGCATGAAAATGATACTAAATCCCTTTGCTTGTGTGAGTGTGTTGAGAAGGTAGTGTGATTGAGAAATGGTAATTTCACTTTTAGACGCCTTTGTGGTGTGAAAATGAAATTATATTATGTTTTGTGATTTCGTGTTTTCGAGTAACGAGTCTTTGCTTAAGTGATTGAGCTTTGATGAGTTACAAGAGAGTTATTTTGATGAGTTGAGTTGTAAAGTGAGTCAAAATCTATTTATGGAAAGTTGATTTTGAAAATGAGTTGTTTTCCCGGTTTGTCGTAAAATTAAGGATTTATCGCGAATGATGATAGGTTTTGATACGAGAGTGCAATAAATATGAAAACTATGAGGTTTTGAAGGTAATAAGTAAATTTAATAAAAAAAAAAAAAAATATGTATATGTATTATGAAAATCGGCCAAAGGGTTTAAAAAGGGAAAAAGGAAACAAAGTTTGAGTCCAATTATGACACCTAGTAATAAGGAAACCTAGTCCAACTCAAACAAGCCCAACCCCTACCCTATATAATCAAAACCAACGACCTAAAACCTATTTTTCTGCACTTTGGGTCGAATTCAATGAGAGGGGGAAGAAGAAAATTAGGGTTTTCACTTTTGGAGCTAAAACAAGACTTAAGGTATAATTCTAACACTTGTTCTATGCAATTAATTGGTTAATTATTGAGATTCATGCAATAATGATTATGATGGAATTAGGGTTTGTAAGTTTCTGTAAATTAATGATATTAAACCTATTGGGATCATTAATTAGTAATATTATGGCGAATGGTTAAGAGATTAGAGGTTAAAACACGTTAATTTGAGAGTTAAAATCTGGACAGAAACATAGGGTTGTAAAGATACGTGTGCATAAAATAGATGGTGATGAGTTAGGTCACGAATTTTATGTCTAAATTGTAGTTCAATGAAAGAGCTTTCCAAAAAGTCCGACCACGACTTGTTTCGAGGTCTGGAAGTCGACCTTTTGATTTTTACGAGATAAGGTGTCAAAGCTGTTAAACCGGGACAGTTTTGGGGTAAAAGTTTGGGGTTCAATGGTGGACTTAAAAGAGGTATTTTTCTTAGATAATTAATTGGGATGAGGTTTAGGGTTATGTGAGACCCCTGGTACGAGGATTCGCGATAATAACTTGTGTAGGTATTTTTATAAAATCAAAACTTTTTGGTGTGCGTTCAGATCCGAATTTGGATAGTCTATATGTTTGATTTTATTGTGAGCAAATGGTGTGTGTTTTTGAAGCATGGCCTCTGGGATTAGCAAGTATGCTTATGAGAGACCATGGTGAATTTTTGGTGTGAGTGTTTGAGTTCGTTTTGAGGTGTTTTGATGAGGGTGAAAGTACCCTAAAATTCTGCGTTTGCTGAGTTTTATTTGTGCAAGGGATTTAGTGAGGTTTAATGTTTAGGAATGTTGGAATGGAGTCTAGGAGATCCATAGTGGGTCATATGAACCTTAGACTTCCATCATATGAATGTTGCATGGGTTGTAGCTTCTAGCTTGACCATGCGTAATGTGTGAATGTTTGTGTTTTGATAGATTGTGATTGTGATTGGAAGCTGCAGAGTTTGAGGTGAGTTCATAGTCCCAACTTTTTAACTTGTTTTTAAATTGGGATGAGAATGATGCTTTGTGTAATGTTTTGAGATTACTGTGATTATGTGTCGTAAATGTGCTTGGCTTTTAGTTGTTATTATATGAGGCTATGTGATGTGTGTGATCAGTTAGGAGGGTGTTTACCCTGTTGCTCGCGCAAGCGACCTAATTGAAGATGTGATTTCCGATTGGGTTTAACGACCTAATTGACGACATGTGTTTTCCGATTAGGAGGATTATTATTATCCTATAAATCCCGCGCAAGCGACCTAATCGATGTACACATGGTCGAGGGTATGTATGGTATGATGATTGACTGGTATTGTGAATGTGATGTGGGCTAATTGGGGGGAAGCACCCAATTGGTTGAGTGAGCTTCCACTCGGATGTGTGTGATCAGTTAGGAGGATGCTTATCCTGTTGCTCGCGCAATGCGACCTAATTGGTGATTTGTGAACTCTGATTAGGAGGATGCTTATCCTGTTGCTCGCGCATGCGACCTAATTATGAGTATGTGTATGGTATGATGTTTGATGGAATTGACGGTATGTGATGACATGTAGTAAGTATAGTAACGTTAACTATCTGCCTAGCAATGTTTTATGATCACAGTAACCTGATGGATGTTGTTATGTGTCTAAACCTATGAATCTCACCAACATTATGTTGACGTTTTTAAGCATCATTTTCAGGTGAGCATTCTAAGGATTAGATTGATGGAAGTGACTAGATGAGACCTTAGCTGCATACAAGTGGTTCTTTGATGATGTTTGAAGATTGCGATGTTGTATTTGTACGGGTATTGTTATGACACTTTGTGTCTATACATTGCTCTATTTTGTGCATGTAGTATTTCTCTATTGGACACCTGTGTTGTGATGATATCTATGAAGTTGCATCCTCGCGATTCCGCCTTTGGCGAGGTGTGACATAACCGAACGTGAACAGAAAATGGATTGGCAGATGTGTGCATATATAACTGAAAGTAACTTAAAGGAAGAATCATTAAAAAGGGAGATAAAATCTTTACAAAATCAAATTGATCAATCTGATAAACGAAAACAGGAGTTTCAAGAAAGTGTAATTGCACTAAAACTTGATTTTCAAAATAAAGAATCCAAACTCTTAAATGATTTTTCCAATCTCAAGGCGTTAAAGAACAAGCTTGAACATAAGTTGTACACACAAGGCCAAACCATTCAAACTGCTCAAATGATACAAAAACACATTAAGTTACGAGATGAACATAGCAATAAGGATTTAGGAGTGCCTAAAACTAATTTTCTAGAGCGTTAGTGCCACTCAACCTGCTTTATACGATGCTAATGTTATGCTTAAACCTGATCATGCCCCCCTGATGTGCCGTCTAATGAGGAGATTGATGAGATAGAAACTGTCAATAGAGAGAGATTAGAAGCTAAAATGAAGGATCCAAAGTACATTAGAAAACGTGTCATTATTAAGCCTCATAATTACTATGAACAAAATCGATTGACTGTTTTTGCACCACAAACTAAGTTAACACCAGAGCAGATATTTTGGCCCTTAGACGTTGAGAAAAGAAAAGCTGAAGAACTTAAGGCCAAAACCCCTCTAAAGTGTGCTACCCCAATGATGTATCCTCCCAATACACCGATGCACCTAGTTCAGTTAGCCGTTCCCAGACAATGTAAAACTATTATTAGCATCTACGTTCTTTGTCAAATGTTTGCAGATTTGATAAAACATGTAAAAAGAGAATTACACCAACGGGAATTACTGAGGGGGAAATTAGGGGATTTGAACTAACGAAAGAGTGTTACTTAACTGAAGTCATCTCATTTTTTAAACTTGTCAAAGAACACTTTGAGGGCATGCAAAAATCCCTTGAAACTGAAGTAACAGAGATGAAAAAGGTTTTTAAAAATGTGGGAAATGAGGGAAAACAAATCGCAATAGATCTACAATATAGTGAAATTGCGAGGAAAAAATACTCTTATCATGAATGACAATCTAATTGCTCAATGTATTGCACAAGACGTATTTTATACTGCTACTGACTCTTCATTAACTGCTTGTCAATTTCATGAAATGTCTGTTGCATTAAATGTTTTCCAGAATCGTGTTGTCGAGCTTGAGGGGGAGAATTTAAAACTGCATGAAAAAATTCTAAACGATGATCATGATAACATGGTCAGGCATTTTTCGAAACTAGAAGTTGATAACCTTAATTTGCAATTAAAATATCAACATTTAGAAGAAAGGATTAAAATCACAAATGCCAAGACATCCTCAGATGCTCCTGAATTTGATGCATATTTTGAATTAGCCAAACGGGATGAAAAAGTTCAAGCTCACACTAATACGATTCAAAAATTGAGGGCTCAAATTTCCCACTAAAGTCAAATATGAGTGATGTGATTGATTCCCAGAAACCACAGTCTGCAGATTCTCAGAATTTTCAATTTCAAAACGTCATCAACAATCTTAAACATGAAAATGAGTGTTTTCAAGCTGAAAATTCAAAAGTTAAACAACATTACAAAGAGTTATATGATTCAATCAAGACAACACGTGACAAAACCAATGAAAAAATAACTTCTTTGTTAAATGAAATTGAGAATCTAAAGAACAAGGTGAAAGGGAAAACGGTGGTTACTGCATGTGATAATGTTGTTTCAAAGGTCTGTGAATGTAAAAAGTATGCATGTGATGCCGTGAATATCCCGCTTCCCCTCAGAAATAATGAGTTAGTCCATAGTAATTACCTTAGACACCTTAAGGATTGCCTTGACATGCTTCGGGAAACCATTGAAGAGAATAGAATGGTGAGACCAGTTGATAACACCATTATTGATGCTTGTTACCTCACCAATCGTTCACAAGAACTCTTAGAATATGCCATTGGTACATGTCCTAAGACCATCAACATGCGAGATAGAGTTACTGTATCTTCCTCTAAGATTAAGAAAAAGCATGTTACCTTTGATGTACCATTGACAACATCTGAACGAAACACATCACTTACTAGAAAACAAACAGCCGTGCAACAAACTAATTTTCCCGTCATTAATTCTACAGGAGTAAACATTGACACTAAAGCTAGCGGGCCAAAGCCTATTTGCAATACAAGTAATGATAGGACTTCTCCAGCTAAGAGTGATCAAGGGAAGAAAGTAGAAGACCACTTTAGGAACAATAAAATTGTCTTGAATGAAACGAATCGTGTTGATTCTAGTATTAGCCATAAGCGTACTGTAATTAATTCGAATTCTGATGCTACTTGTATGACATGTAATGACTGTTTAATTTCTGGTAATCATGATGCTTGTGTTATGACTTTTTGAAGTCTTTTAATGTATCCCCTGTTAAAAGTGCTATGGAACATAACCTGGAAAAACGTGTTTCGAAAGCCACAGGAAAGTTATTCACCACTGCAGGATATCAATGGAGACCCACTGGACGAAAGTACACTTTAGGATGTCGGTGCCCCTTAACTAAAATGACCAATCTTAAGCTTGCAAATGTTAAGGTATGGAAGGAAACTGGTAGAACATTCCCTTTAGTGACACAATGCCTTGATAATAGGTCCATTGCACCCATTAGTAAAGATGTGCCTAAAGATACCATTGAACATTCAACTTCTGTCTCTCCTGGATATGTTTGTGCTAACCAATTGGACCCCAATTGTACTTGGGGATCTACGTTTTTCAGTTTTCCATATTTGTCTGGTTTCAAATGCAGGTCGTACAAATCGTCCTTTGATATTTGGACTCAGGCTGCTCAAAACATATGACTGGGGATCACTCACGGCTCAGAAATTTCATGAAAAAGTTTATCAGGACTGTTAGATTCGGGAATGATCATTTTGGTGCTATTATGGGGTATGGTGACTATGTGTTTGGTGACAGCGTGATTTCTAGAGTGTACTATGTGGAAGGGCTTGGGCACAATCTCTTTTCCGTTGGTCAATTTTGTGATTCCGATCTTGAAGTCGCCTTTAGAAAACACACATGCTTTGTTAGAGAATTAGATGGACATGAACTTTTACAAGGTAGCCGTGGTACAAACCTCTACACCATCTCTATCAAAGACATGATGCGGTCATCACCTATTTGCTTATTATCTAAGGCCTATAAGAACAAATCGTGGTTGTGGCATCGTCGTTTGAATCATCCAAACTTCGGTACCATCAATGAGCTTACTCATAAAGATCTTATTCGAGGCATGCCCAGGTTGAAATATGATAAAGATCATCTATGTTCCGCTTGTCAGCCGGGTAAAAGCAAGAAACACACTCACAAACCCAAATCTATCAACACCATTATGGAAGTTCTTCACACGCTTCACATGGATTTGTGTGGACCTATGAGAGTAAAAAGTATTAATGGGAAGAGATATGTTCTAGTGATTGTTGACGATTACTGTACATAACTTCTACTTTCTAGAAAGGATCCAAAACACAAAAACCGGTAACTTTCTAAAGTCACTAAATAAACCATAGGCAAACTAAAACGATGACTATCTAGGAGAATACACAGAAGTTCCTCAAACGGCAAACTTTCTCCTTCTCAAAAAGGAGATCAGCTAGGGATGCTTGGTGAGCAGCCTCTAGCTCATTTGCCCTGTTGCCCACGTTGACAGCCTCCAATGTCTCAGCAATGAGGCCGGTTTGGCATTCTTGTAATGCCACCTCATTCCGGTAAAGGTGCCTCCGCAAGTAGAGGATCACCTCCCTTGCCCTCGGTGGCATGGGTGGATCGTACCACCCATTGTAGGGACATCTTGATCCCTAAAAAAAAGATCAAGACATTGAAGCTTAAACTCATAACTTGAAAATAAATGTTTTATCTAAAACAACTATTACACTTAAACCATGATTAAACTATAAACGTGATATTTTAACTTAAAAAAACCCAACCATTAACGCACCTCAACCGGACATGAATAGTAACGTCTTTCGGCGTTAACGTTATTCCAGCAAGTCCTTACTACTGCCCTCCTACCACAACCACAACTCACCATTTTTAAGATTTGATCAGAAATTTTTAGGATAAGATTTTATGAGAGAGAGGTGAGTTTAGGGATGAGTAGCGAAAATGTTTAACTTTTATTAGCATATAGTTACTGTAGCAACCACAGAAGCCGTGTGGTACTTACTCACACGGTTATGCGAAATGCCGAATATGCGCCTCGGACTAAAAACAAAATGTAACGGAAAGGAACGACGTTGACCAGCGCATTACGGGTCAAAGGACGCAATCGGCCTCAAAAACTTAAAAAAAGACTCACGACGACGAAAATGCTAAGTTTTGGGCCCCTGCGATGTTTTTCGACAAGTTTAGGGACCAACGGTGTATTTTTGTCAAAAATAAATATCACTTGCAAATTAGTTCAAGGACAAAACCGCATCATTTGTACTTGCATGATGAATCATGCTATTGGCGAGGGGCCTTATTGATCAAGAAAGGTAGGTCAAGTCTTAAAACCTAACATTAATAAAACGTCCTATACATAAATGATCTATTTGCACTGTATCCCTGCGTTCTCATTTCTTTCTTCCATGTTAAGTTTATTTTATATCTATTACAGCAATACCCGATAATACCGCAACGTGGTATAGATTGATATGCTATAGATACTCACACTCTTACTTTAGCTTAAAATAACTGCTTCCAAAGAATAACAACCAGTTAACTTATTTGATATCTAACTCATAGAAATCCGGTACGAAGCCAGTCTACTATAAGATGATAGCACATTATCATTATCATTATCATTATCTAATTATCTGTAATGGAAAAGATTAGAAAGAAAATACATATAAGGTGGCTAGATAATATGGCAATAATGGTTCTGAAAATGAATGCGCATTAAAAACAATCGCCAAAACTCTAGCAAATGGACCAAGTGGATCAAATATCATGTTGTACAAAAAGTTAAAAAGGTAACTAAAAAAAAGTAAATAAAATAAAGTTTTACATGAACTATACTGTTTTCTTACGTCTTTTAGTGGCTAGGTAAATACGGAGTATATATACAACATAACACACACTTACAAAACGAGTTAACATCCAACTTAGCGTAACATGATACACTTACATTATCAAGCATAAGAGATAGTTTAAGGACATGGAATATTCCAAGGATGATTCAAATATTTCAAGACCGATCCTATGGTACCTAGTTAATTAAGAGATACTCCTATTTGTTAGTTTTGCTTAATTGTTTTTGTGCTGATTGTTGTTCTTCATTCAATAGACAGTAACTGAATCTAACCAAAAAAATAATAGTTGAGTTATCCAGTTATGGACTGAGATTAACTCTCAAGTTAGTATGAACATTACCTGTCATGTTCCCTCGCAAAGAAAACTGTGAGATCTACTGCGAAATCCAATCTTTGTGAGAAAATATGACGGGTCATGTTGATACTAACTTGAGTAAATATCTGTTATTAATTACTATGAAAAGAAAGCCACCAAACTTATAAAACGACTAGAAAAAGAATTCAAACCAATTAAAAATCTGTAAGCTTACTAAATATCAAAGTTTTAATATAGAGATCCCAACAATCACTTCTTTCTCTTAAAACGGTAAGTGTAATATCTATGTATAGGATCCAAACTCATGAAATCAACACATTAATCTTAAAACTTTACAACTAAACAGGAAGTAATAATATTAAAGTAAAAAAAACTGCAGATATTTGCTTGACTACTTGAATATATCAAAGATCACTCTACGTTTGTATATAAAATTTATCGATAGGTTTTAAGAGTGGCACCACAAAACGTACACACAATAGCTTTCCAAAATCTCCAATAAATTGGGATGTAACAAAATCTTGTTGCGGTTAACATATCGGCAACCATAGCTCCTTTGCCGCACCTCGAACATGATCCAGCAACCGGTTTTGTCCGCCGCATCCTTTTTTTCTGATCCACCAAAAAGCAAAAGACCACCATAAGAATTACGCTTCCGCGTTAGTACGTACGTGTTACCGGTTAATTATCAACGTTTTTGTAACCTATGCTTTAAGTTCTATTTGACAAGACTATGATCATGTGTTTTGGCCTTCTGGCATGGGGTTGTGATTTATAAATCATGGGACAAAGATGTGGGTGTGAGTTTGAACATGGTTTTAAGGTTTTATACGACAAAAGTACGTACGTACATGTATGTGGGAGTTTATTTGCAACCGTTGGATGATTGCCACGTGAGAAGAGCTGTTTTGGTATGAACATGGACGTATAGTACTTCAGTTAGTTGTTTTACTGCCAGGTGTCTAGGTATTTATAAATGATCATTTATAAATCATGGGTTTTGCATAGCACCGGATAATAACCTATATTTATATTTAGGTTTTTGTCTACCGACCGAATACTATTAGGTTTTTGTGATTTTCATAATAACCTATATTTTTTGGTTTTTGTGATTTTCATAAGCTATAGGTTTTTGAATGAGTTTTTGAAAAGTTTAATTCATTTTAAAGAAAATTGGACGATTAACCATTATAATGATGTTTCAATTCAAGTATAGCTTGTACAAATTATTGTTAAATCGATTTTTATTTGAATGTGTATGTGTGGCAGCCCCCTTAATTATGTTGGGTTTCAATTATTTTGTGAGCTGCTAATTATAGGTTTTAAATACTAGGTCAATTATAACTTTCATATTATCGAAACTTTGTGCTTGAGCCTTTACAAGTTTTATTAATTATTTTTGAACTTATGATCCATTTTGTATGCTTGGAGCATGGAACCTTAAGATATTAGTTTCGTTGTTTGGGGTTACACCATGTAAGCTAGCTTGAACAGAATCTTAGGATTTAAGTCGATATATTTGTGACAAGTCATCGACGTTAACTATTGACTGGCACGGAACCAGGAGTTCCCGCGGGGTCCCGGAACACCCATAGATTTTTTTAATATAGTGTTTATTTTTGAAAAAATAACATCGATTTTCTCCAATGCACCCGACTTATCGAAATGTGTTTCCAGTGTTACTTTTTAACTCTATTATATTACGGTTCAAAAAAATTTGTGCACCTGATCATATTTGGTTCTAGTTCCGTCTCTGTTGACCGGGTTTTGAGTCTCGGGTATGTCTTTGATTAGTTCATGGATACTAGCAAGTGCCATTATTTATGGTTAAGCTACATATGCGGATTATATAAGGATACACATTTTGACTTATATACTGAAGGTTAACGCCATGTTATTTTTTTGCTTACGATTGGTATTTATCAATCATATCGAGTCAGTTTGAGATAAGGTCACGTCACACAAGCGTCTTGTGAACAAATGCGTACAGTGGGACAAATTATCACACTAAAGTTCCAATTAAAGTGGAATTACAAAATTGTCTAGCAACTTTGCTTACATAAAATGGAAAATCATGATGCATGTGTTTGACTTTGATACCTTAATTTCCTAAAGATATAGGGCAAGTGAATTTGATATGAACACGAAGATGATAGGGATGTCAAATTCCGCAACCTTAATTCCCCAACTGCCTTCTAACGAATGCATTTAATTATAACACAATACGCAATTGGCAACCTTACCACGCTAAAACAAGATTAGTGTGACTAGAATGAAACCCCATCAAATTCATGAACCGCATCCATTTTATTATTTAATATTTAAGTTTTATTTATATCGTGGTTCAAGAAAGAAAATGTTTATTTATGGCGTCTTAACGAGAATGTTTTTGATATATATATATATATATATATATATATATATATATATATATATATATATATATATATATATATATATAAAAAAAATTAAAAAAGTACGGATTGTCATCTTACCATTGCAAAGTCAAGAAAAGAAAAGTCATTGTTTAGTTAGTATCGTTTAGAGGTTTTGACCCGATAACGTGAATGTAATTGTTTAGCTAGGTAATTAACTTTCCACCATAAAAAATTCATATATCTCCTAACCCTTTATTTCTTACCCGAAGCATTAGTAGCAACCCTTGAAAAGACCTTTCTGATAGTATTTTCTAGGTACTTACATAAAAGTGATAGATGTTTCATCATTTATCAAGCCTATTATAATTTGTGCATTATGATGGTAACTTGAGTGATTTTCTCATTTCCTTATTGTTATATCATTTATATACACATTTGAGATTTGATTATCAAAACACTTATTATGTGAGGTGCTAGTCTTACACTTTCGTGGTTGAAACTATCAAAGTGTATTGTTAAACGAGTTTTGCCATGATTTATCTCAATACTAATGCTTAATGCCCCATAAATTGTCTAAGTTAAAAGCTAAGCAAATCTCATGTGCAGGGATACTCGATGAGGTGGAAAATCATACGGTTTTTATGGGTCATTTGGCCCTTAATTTAATGCACATTTGTATCATTTGTTTCTTGAGTTTTAGGTGGTTGGAAATGCATTTTCTGGAAACTTACAAGTTTTGGGCTCATTTGGACGAAGAATGAATGAGAAAGGCAAAGTTTCAAACCTTGACCAGCAACTCTAAAGTGGTTGCCAGAAGTGCCCAGAAAGTGAAAAATAAAATCACTTTGTGATGACTCAGTGTGTGGAGACGGCCAAGGTGACGACGTCACAACCCAAAGGCGACGCCGTCACAACTTACAACCCGACGATCTCACATAAGCTGACGTCGTCACAACTTACAAATCAACGATGGTGAGTTGATAGCGTCACAAGCATAAGCTGACGTCGTCACATCCTAAAATCTATATATATATANGTTTTTATGGGTCATTTGGCCCTTAATTTAATGCACATTTGTATCATTTGTTTCTTGAGTTTTAGGTGGTTGGAAATGCATTTTCTGGAAACTTACAAGTTTTGGGCTCATTTGGACGAAGAATGAATGAGAAAGGCAAAGTTTCAAACCTTGACCAGCAACTCTAAAGTGGTTGCCAGAAGTGCCCAGAAAGTGAAAAATAAAATCACTTTGTGATGACTCAGTGTGTGGAGACGGCCAAGGTGACGACGTCACAACCCAAAGGCGACGCCGTCACAACTTACAACCCGACGATCTCACATAAGCTGACGTCGTCACAACTTACAAATCAACGATGGTGAGTTGATAGCGTCACAAGCATAAGCTGACGTCGTCACATCCTAAAATCTATATATATATATATATATATATATATATATATATATATATATATATATATATATATATATATATATATATATATATATATATATATATATATATATATATATATATATATATATATATATATATATATATTCACATGGTTTACATAATTCGTGTGGAATGCTTGGGAGCAAAACCCTAATGGTTTTTTGTTTTTTTTACATTATGACCTCAAGTTTGTGATTGAGATAAGTTATTACATTAATCATTCAATTATGTTTTATCATTACTTGCTTTATTATGTTATTTACTTGTTTTTTATATGCTACGCTTGTTTAATAACTTAATATTTATCTAGTATTGCAAGAAATTTGTTAATGTAATGAATTTAACTATTGTGTCTTGTTGATGAATGTGTTCGTTATAAGTCAAAAACTGGTTAGGAGTCTGACCTAGCTTGAACGTTGACTAGAAACGACTAAGTAAATAATTTATGTTTAGTGTATTGGATTGGATATTTAAAGCTTGCTTTAGTTATTTGGTGATGCTTAGGCATTCTTAGGCGCCCTTCCCTTAGGCTACTCCAAAGAGGTGTGAATGACCAACACACAATCGATAATAAGAAATACTCCCATTACATTAAACAAATTGTGACAGTTTAATAGGATTAATAAGATTACTAATAAAGAGGAATGCATCCTAGATGAATATGCCTTTCCCTCTTGTTGATTGTACCAAAACTTTAATTTTCTTGTTATTTTAATTTTCTCGTACTTAGATTAATATAGTCTTAAAACAAATCTCCCTCAAATCCGATATTTTAGTTGCTTTAATAAAGTATAAAAATTCCAAAAACGAGCTCCTTCCGACTTTAGATCAAATTGTCATACAACTCTAACCTACTTCACTATTCCTCTAGAGGACGATCTTCCCCTGGTCTTGCCTATACTATAATAAAGTTAGGTACACAGCATATGGGTTGTAAAACTTCGGTGTTGCATGCGCCACAACACTAATAATGAGTGATAATGATCATCCTCATATTTATTGCTTGTAACATAATTGCATAACAATTGTTAATTGACTAGAGATAGAACAAATACTAGTTGAATTGAACGTAAGCTTATAAGTTAAGTGAATTCTAGTACTATTAGGTTCACATAAATAAATCACATATGTTAGTTGAAGTACTAAATGCATGAATTGAGGTAGTTGATATCCTGAACATTGAATTAACTTGCCAATATTCGTAGTTCTAGAAGTTAGTGATGAGCTAGTCTAGATAGCACTTGAAATCACCAACAAGATAGTAATTAGACATTGCACTAATCGAATCATCGGTGAACATAAGAAAATGAACTAGGTGAACACGTTTTTCCTTATTGTTTGCAACCTCATTAATCATTGCCTTTACTTATATTTATTGCTTTTGGCATTTAATTTGATAATCCACAATACTTTCGTTAGGAACTAAAACGCCCCCCGTTTTACTTGCTTTCATAGGTTTTGTAATCATTTTAGTTAGACAACTGAAATTCATACATCGTTCTCCAAGAGTTCGACACTTGGACTAGCCGACTCAGCACTACTATACAAACTGGTACACTTGCCTATATTCTTTAGGAATTATGGAAATAGTTTTAGACCATTTTATAAACAAGGAAATATGATGTTCATTAAATTTAATTTAACCTTTAATTAAGGTGATTTTAAGTTTAATTAAAGTGTATTAAATACATTTTATAATCGAAAAAGAAATTTTGTGTTTAAATAATACATTCAAATGTCTCAAAGCCATACATTAGACAAACCTTTCTAAATTTTTTGAAAACTATAACCATATCAATTAGTTTATACTTAGAGAAGCAAAATTAGCGCAACCTAGGACACATTCATATTAAAGTGCTACGCGTTTGTCATGTATAGCCTTCATTCTTGATTTTGACCACAAAGAAGCAGCCGATGACGTTCAAAATCCATAGTCATAAATGTTGTTTATTGTTTGTGTATATTCAAAAGTCAAAACACTTAATGAGAATGGGCAACAAACATGGCAAGTGAGTTTAGTTTCGAACGTACATGAACTATTATTAGAACAGAAAAATGTGACATCCTATCGTTTTAAAATTAAATTTCGCTGCTCACGTGTCATGCCATACCATTTCAAAATGGTCCAACCTTACAATTGTCCAAGTTAGTTGTGACGCTCGAATGCTTATTTAGAGTTCTTTGAATGCATGTTCTATCGATAATCNCAACAAACATGGCAAGTGAGTTTAGTTTCGAACGTACATGAACTATTATTAGAACAGAAAAATGTGACATCCTATCGTTTTAAAATTAAATTTCGCTGCTCACGTGTCATGCCATACCATTTCAAACTGGTCCAACCTTACAATTGTCCAAGTTAGTTGTGACGCTCGAATGCTTATTTAGAGTTCTTTGAATGCATGTTCCATCGATAATCCTTTTTTTTTTTTTTTTTCTTTTTCTTTTTTTGGGTAGAAGCGAAAAGTTATATTGACTATGAAAAACTATTACAAAACTTGGAGAACAAAACGCAACCAAAATGATCGATTGTTTTGAAGGCATACACAGAAACATTATGTATGAAAACCAAACAAACATCAAGCAAGAAAACTAGAACAAAATATCCTACATTAAGTACCAACTTTGACTTTGCAACAAAGCCACCTCTCCGAACTACTGCTACTTGAACTAAAAGATTCAAAACACTACAGTTGCCACGATAAACCAATCTTCTTGACCAATGAAAACACTTAGGAAAAATAATAGATGGCCATGAACTCTTGAAAAAATTAGCATTCATTCTCACTATCTTAAGTACCGTCGGAATCATCAATAATTCCCTGAAGAAAAAAAAATCTTTTTTTTTTTTAATGGGAGAAAGGTCACCACTAGTAACTGGTGACCTCTTTCTTTTTCCATCGATAAATAGTAAAATGTATCTAATCATCCAAATATGATACTTTTTACATGTAGGTAATTCATAAAGTTGCATGTTTATATGTTAACTTAGAAACATAATCAGTGTGCATTTTAGACGATAGCATTTCGCTATCTTTAATGAAAGTATGTCGTTCAAAAAAGTAAGATGATGGAGAACAACTGAACAACGATCCACTCAAGATCCCTATGGACCCTATCGTAACTCGAGATCCCTATCCTTACAACTGAACAGCGATCCACGTCGGTCATTTCTTTAGCTTGATTTGTCAAGTTAAAAATCAAATGCAATGCATATGAACATAGGTGCATTTAGATTGTCAATCCCAAATTGGTGGGGTTGATGAGAACGACAAATGCTTTAAGAAAGAGTGGCCAAACTCAACAATTTCAAAGACCAATGTTCAAATATTTAAATTGACTTTTCAAAAACACAAATGAAAAACGTTACATCTATTTAATAATAACGTACTTTCTCAAATGTTCAGATATCATCAATAAACTTAAAAAAATAAAATAAAATACAACAATCCTTTTATAAACTTTCAAATTTTATTAAAATATTATACGTTTGCTTACGTGTCACAACCTATTGCCGAAAATACAGATTAAAATGCCTAAAGAGAAATATATAATTAGTGACATGGATATGTTGGGTGCCAAGTTTTGTATTTCCTTTGTATTCTTCACGAAGATTGTTCAACCCTAAAAGTCTTAGTAAACATAACCCATCATACTCAATCATCATCTTTTCTCTTTTTACCATCAAACTCAATTATCAATTCATCTTTATCACTTTTAACTACAATAAAGAGAAAAAGTTACCGATACGATTAAAATACACTACTAATTTATCAATATGTACCAAAAATACATCTTTAACAAGACATAACGAAAATTTCCCTTGAATAACTCATTTTGAATTTAGTATGTGTTACAAATGTTGTTGCAAATGTTGATGACTAACTTATTATATTTCTTAATTTATGGGAAAAAAATCTAACATTCGGATAAGAAAATCTAGTATTTTGATAAGAAAATATAAACAAAATCTCAATGGATAATGTATTTGGTGCACAAATCTAACACTTGTGCACCAAATATGATGTGTCCATCTCTCATTAGTTTAGAAATTAATTATGGTGCTCTAAAATCCTCCAACAACTACCATTAATTTTGGTGCACAATATACCCATTTTGCTCACTAAATATGACGTGTCAAATTATAATTGTTCTATAAATTAGTTATGGTATTCTATGATGTTCAAATTTCTTTCTTTAAAATTTGGTGCGCAAAAACTGTTGTGTGCGTACCAAAATGACCGAAATCACAAATATGGTTAAAGTATACTTTTACGAAAATACACTAATAAATACGATCATTTATTCAAATCACACTTACAAGAATGTTTATTGAAGGTGTGAGCTTGAAATGTTTAATCAAAATACGTCTTACCTCATTTTCATATTGTTATGTATTTTAGAATAAATGTATTTTTTATGTTATCCGTAATTATTCGGTACAATTTCCATCTTGTGACCAAGCTATTAGACATTAATCCACGTTTTGGAGCCCCTTGACTTACATATTACTTCACACCTTCAAAAAATCAATTACTTGGACATCTACAACGTGAATAACATGAATATCAATATTTAACTTGCCTTTTAGGCCTTCAAATACCTCAGTACCGCATTTTGTCTCGACATAAATGGGTAGAACAAAACCGAAATCTAATCACGAAAGCAGATACACAATTCATCTTAATTTCACTAAGTCAAGAGATTAAGTCAAACGCACAACTCACAAGTCACAACTGTGAGTAACATACCTAAAAGCTGTCACGACCGGCTTTAGAACATCGTTGAATATGTAAAAAAAACGATGCCGGATATCTTCAAATTTAGTGATCGACATGGATTTGCAATGGCAAGTTGCAGTATTCTACTGATATATACGCTACAAAATGATAATTGACATTTAACAATGTCCTAAGTGTCCTACACAAGTTGCGGTATTCTATCGATCTAAGTAAAGATGTTAATTTTAATGAAATTTAGTCGATCACGGAGACCATGAAATAGAAATCAGGTGTTAAAAGAGCCCTGATTAACATGCCTAATTAGCATATCTAAAAGCATGCCTAAACATATGTATTATTTGCTGATTGGTGACATCAGAAGACTCATTTCTTCGCATTTTATATTTTCTCATCTTCACTTTTCATTTTGCCACTTATCTCAATCCTCTTGTTAGACATATTTTTAAACAGAAGAGTTACAACTCTGAATCATTTTCAACAAAAGGACATACGGCAACATGTTGGTTACGAGCATTTAATAGGATCGGATGATATTATGGATTGCCTACCTAACAATATTATCGTATAGCCAAAAATATCCGATTATTCATAGTTCTATTAGATATGATATGTTTCATGTGAAGATGAAAATTTCGTCTCATTTGCAACTATATAAGCAATATAGGTTATGAATTATGATTAACGTTGGAATATGTAAGCTCTCAAACTCAGCTAAATGTGTTAATATTTGTTAAAATAACAGATCTAATCTCAAAACAACCACAACACTATCAAATCACCCAGCCAACCACCCCTTGGTGAACCTTATTATTTACTTAATAGTTCAAGAAGACAAGTCCACAAAACGTGTGCTTGCCAGACAAATACAAAGAGAAAAGATCGTCCCCTTCAGAAGGGTCTAATCTATCACACTACAAAGAATCAAATACAATCAGCCTCACTACAAACTCTCAAATACTACCAGAATACACTAGACTATTGATCAAGATGATCAAACCTATAAGACCAGACAAAATGAGATAACCNCCTTGACTTACATATTACTTCACACCTTCAAAAAATCAATTACTTGGACATCTACAACGTGAATAACATGAATATCAATATTTAACTTGCCTTTTAGGCCTTCAAATACCTCAGTACCGCATTTTGTCTCGACATAAATGGGTAGAACAAAACCGAAATCTAATCACGAAAGCAGATACACAATTCATCTTAATTTCACTAAGTCAAGAGATTAAGTCAAACGCACAACTCACAAGTCACAACTGTGAGTAACATACCTAAAAGCTGTCACGACCGGCTTTAGAACATCGTTGAATACGTAAAAGAAAACGATGCCGGATATCTTCAAATCTAGTGATCGACATGGATACGCTACAAAATGATGATTGACAATTAACAATGTCCTAAGTTTCCTACACAAGTTGCGGTATTCTATCGATCTAAGTAAAGATGTTAATTTTAATGAAATTTAGTCGATCACGGAGACCATGAAATAAAAATCAGGTGTTAAAAAAGCCCTGATTAACATGCCTAATTGGCATGTCTAAAAGCATGCCTAAACATATGTATTATTTGCTGATTGGTGACATCAGAAGGACTCATTTCTTCGCATTTTATATTTTCTCATCTTCACTTTTTCATTTTGTCACTTGTCTCAATCCTCTTGTTAGACATATTTTTAGTCAGAAGAGTTACAACTCTGAATCATTTTCAACAAAAGTACATACGGCAACATGTTGGTTACGAGCATTTAATAGGATGATATTATGGATTGCCTACCTAACAATATTATCGTATAGCCAAAAATATCCGATTATTCATAGTTCTATTAGATATGATATGTTTCATGTGAAGATGAAAATTTCGTCTCATTTGCGACTATATAAGCAATATTGGTTATGAATTATGATTAATGTTCGAATATGTAAGCTCTCAAACTCAGCTAAATGTGTTAATATTTGATCAAATCACAATTACTCATTGAGTAAATTAAGTAGCTTGCTATTATACATTTATACATATGGGCTAAATCCTATTAGGAATAACCAAAATCAACTTTGTGTGTTATCTTTTCTAAAAAAAGAGAATTAGAATAACTCAAAAGTTGGATGTTCATCTGTCAACCAACTCGATCACCATTCACCAAGAAATTTCTACTGCTTTTACTATGTTGGATTGTTTGAGGATCTTGAGGTGAAGACATAGGTACCAAAACATGGCTATAACGCCCCATGCCCCTAAGAGTGCTAGATACAATTGTGCACCAATAACCGTTATTGGTGTGTCACCTCAGCATCCACCAATAACACTACAATAACTAAAATACTTTCTCCAGCTATAAGTGTTATTGGTGAATTTGGGTCACATAACACACCATAAAAAATACTCACTTACTCACAAAACAAAACAAAAAAAATACCAAAAACGGTCGCCAATAGACCCACGAGGGGACGAATAACCGTTATTGGTGTGTCACCTCAGCATCCACCAATAACACTACAATAACTAAAATACTTTCTCCAGCTATAAGTGTTATTGGTGAATATGGGTCACATAACACACCATAAAAAATACTCACTTACTCACAAAACAAAACAAAAAAAATACCAAAAACGGTCGCCAATAGACCCACGAGGGGACGAACCGCGTGTGCAGCGGTGCAACATGGCGCCGTCGTTGGTGCCCAAAAAAAAACTCAATAACATGTTGTTGGTGCATTGCACCGTGCGCTCTAATCATTAATAACTTCAAGGGATTTGGCCGTACAATAGCAACATACTTTCCAAAGTGTTCCATTCTAGTACGCGTACTTTTTTTTGTCCCACTCAATGTAGCGAACTTTCAACTTTTGTACCAATCTACCCCGTGGAACTTGTTTTACCGGCTAACCTAGAACTTTTTACAAAAAGCTTCTGCCACGTTGGATTTCCACTAAATCCATTATAAAACCTCACCATCCCTTTTCTTCCCCAATTTTTTCCCTCCATAAATCTAAATCCTAACCCTAAATCAATTAAAGTTATCATGTCTTCATCCCATCACCACCTAGCCGTCCACCTCACTTCTCCCTTTTTCCGGCCACTTATCCGAGAGTAATTGACTTCAAATGTGAGTCATTGAAAACCCGAAACCCCTGATAATAGTAACCTGATAGTAAATGCATATCAGCTAGGCTGTAAAGGTGGTTTTCGAGCTGAGTTTTTGCAAAGATAAAAAGTCAGGGAAGATGGGAGTTGTGTGAATCGGGTTAGAACCAGGAACTGAAACAAAAACTCAAGAGAGTACCTGATTCAAAAGAAACACAGTCATTGAAAACCCGAAATCCCTGATAAAATGAGTGTGTCAATCTTATTCTCAGGGTAAGCCTTGATTGAAACTGATTCAAAAGTTTTTTTTGAGCTGAGAAGTTGCAATATCAGGGAATGATTCTTTCAGGCTAAGAATAAGGGTCAAAACAGAATGGGTAATAATTTGGTTCAGGAAGCTGATGTTTGTTTCGAGGTAAAGTGTATGACAAAGAGCAAAGATGGAAAATGGGTTGTTAATAATCATTGTGTGGGTATGTCAGTTGATATCGTGACACTGAAAGTGTTACGATTAAAGAAAACTTTTCACATCAGTGACGGAAATAATATTTCAGTGTATAATGGTATCATTTTGGGTTTTTTTAGGTCGAGTCTTGGTTATCATTTTGAGTCAATAGTGGTCGAGTCAAGCGAGGGTCGTGGGTTCGAAACTCACGGCCAAGGTTTCTTGGGTCTTTGTCGAGT
>LBNU01018025.1:31566-53293 GCA_014162995.1 Artemisia annua | reverse complement strand
TTTGAATGAAATTTAAAAATGGTACGTCACCAACAAGCCCACATAAAAAAAAACATTTTGCGCTCACAAACATGAAGTGACTTAAGTAATAGCGAGAAGTTGAGCTACTCAACTCATATACTCAAGAATGTGAAAATTTTGGACAAACACATAGGTTGACGGCTGGACCTAAAGGTCCCCCAAAAAACCTTAAAATTTGTTCACACCTTGTAAATAAAAACAAACGTATCCTAAGTTTCTTTTAGAAGAACTTAAATGCCCTAAGTCTATTTTAAATATTTTATCAAACTAAAAAATTATTATAAAGATAATTCCTAAGTTTCCTTAATTATAAAACCATTTGATACTGAATTTGTAAGACTACTTCGGCAATGATTTGCGCATCCCTCCCTCCAATCACAAATCTATATGACCTCTCCTCTTAATGTCCCTATACCTAAATACCACACAATACCGGTTTATCCGATATTATTTTATTTATCACCTAAAAACAAACTTAAAACGCCCAAAATCACTTTCGGCTACAAACCATTTAGGAAACCATTTGTTTTCTGTCAACGTGTTTAGAGCCTTAGGGGCTGGAAAAAATAGTGCTAGAGGTAGGTGAGTCGTGGTTCGATTGTTGGCATTTGTCGATTATCCTAATCGGCATATAATTCGTTTTTTCTTATATTTTTTTGTTTTACTATAGAGATGTGGGAAATTGTCCATGCACAACAGACAAAATCGTGATTAAAACTAAATTTAAAATCTAAAAAGGAAATAATTGCGATCGGCTGGAATAATTCTTAAACTTCAAATGATTTCTACAGGCCCTCATACTGATTATACAACCTAAAAAATAGCTAAGTTTTATAATTTCGCAAACATGAATCCTATTTTGAATTAGTAGTATCGGATTATAAAAAATAAAAATAAAAATTTTGGTCAACATACTGTAGGTTAGGTTTTGGGGAGTTTTGTATAATAAAATTTGTTAATGTTGTGATGAGTGAATGATTGAATAATTGAGGGTAGTGTTGTAATTTTGTTTAAACGATTTCGGTTAAAATTATTGGTATGTTGCAATTTATAACTTAAGTAATTCTGCAAGTTAATTAGACCAGGGGTAATGAACAAAATGATAATGGAGGTGTTAAGGTTAATTTTGTTAATGAAGGTTTAATGCATTATATAATTAATAATCCTACGTATTTATTAATTTGAAGGTGTTTGAAATTATGGAAGTAAAGCTGTTTGTTAAATATGAATTAAGGATAAATGGTACTTTTATATCAAGGGTAATGTTATTTGATTCAATATGGTTGATATATTATAATTTAAATATTTATAAAGACTTATTCTAATAATTAACTAAGTTTTAATTGTAGCCTTTTGTAAACCTTGGCAAATAGTGATATGTTAAACTATTATAACTCATCCTGATTAAATATGGGAATGATAAAACAAGGATATATTAGTAACTTGTAAACTAAAGAGTGTAAAGTGTACATTGACATATTTGCATTCTTGAGCTTATGTGATGGTTTATAATAGTGAATGTTATATTTGACCCTTTTATTTTAATTTTTTATTTTTTTTTATTTTTCTTTTCTTTATATTATATTTTTTATTGTTCTATGAATGTATAATTTCTCTTTTTTTCTTCTCTTTTTTTTTATTTTTTTTTATGTTTTTTTTCTTTTACAAACAAACCTAATAGAGTTTTGTTTTAGCAGAATATTTATAACCATAAACACTAAAAACTATCACATCATATAACACAACAACAATAAGTCAAATGCCAAATAGTCAATTGTACACTTTACACCTTGATTTACAAAGTTACATAATAATCCTTGATTTATCCGGACTTCTTTAGGAATCCTTGAGTAATAATATTTACCATTCAATATTTCAATTCAAGTTTACAAATGCTACAATTTAAACCCTTAAGTTACATTAATTACAAATAAGTCTTTATAAATATTTAAATTACATATATAACCATATTAAATTCCAAATAACACATTTAACCCTTGGTTATCAAAAGTACACATTTAATCCCTTAATATCATATTTATACAAAACAACCCTTTACTTTCTATAATTTACAAAACACACCCCTTAAATTAATTAAATACCGATCGGATTATTTAAATTATATAATTGCCAATTAAACCTCTCAATTACAAAATTAACACTTAACACCCTCATTAATCATTTTTTTCAATTTACCCATGGTATAATATAACTTACAATAATGTCCCTTAAGTTTATAAAATTACAAAACTTACCCAAATACTTTTTAACCCAAATCGGTTTAAACAAAAATTACCAAACACTAACCCTAATTATTCCAATCATTTCACAATCATCACACAATCATTAAACAAAATTTATTATATCAAAAACATCCCCAAAAACCCTAACCCTTCAGTATTTGACCCAAACCTTTTTATTTTTTATTTCTTTAATAAATCCGATTACTACATAATTCCAAAATAGGATTCCATGTTTCGAAAATTATAAAACTTATTTTCTTAGGGTTTTATAATCAGTATAGGGCCTGTAGAAAATACATTCGAAGTATTATAAATTATTTCCAGCCGATTGCAAATTATTTCCCTTTTTTTAGGTTTTTAATTAGGTTTTAATCCAAACGATTTTTCTGTTGTGCATGGACAATTTTCCCACATCTCATATAGTTTATAGGACGAAAAAAAATACCTTGTTGAAGAATTAATGAAGGAAAAGAGTAGAACGAATTTATTATGCCCGATTAGGATAATTCGACCAAGAAAATGCCCAAACAATCGAACCACGACTCCACCACCTCTAGCACTATTTTTCCCAGCCTCATAGCCTCTAAACACGTTGAAGAAAATAAAAATGGGTTTCCAGAAAATGGTTTGTAGCCAAAAGTGATTTTTGGAGGCGTTTTAGGGTTTGTTTAGGTGATTAAATAAAATAATATGATAGAACCGGTATTTGTGTGGTATTTTAGGTATTAGGGAGAACATTAAGAAGGAAAGTCATCATATAATTTCGTGATTGAGGGAGGGATGGCAAATCATAGCCGAAATTAGTGATTGCAATATTAATACAAATAGATTTTATAATTTAGGAAACTTAGAAATATCTTTATAATGATTTTTCAGTTTATAACAAATATTTAAAATAGACTTAGGCATTTAATTTCTTCTAAATGAAAACTTAGGATAGTTTTGTTAATTTATTTTACAAGTTGTGAACAAATTTTTAAGGTTTTTGGACCCTTTAGGTCACGCAACGTGGAACACTTGTGTTTAGTCCAAATTTTCACATTCTTGAGTTTATATGATGTTGTAGTAGCTCAACTATCATTTACTTGAAGCTACACGTTCATGTTTGTGATCGCACAATAATCGTTTTTTTGATTTAGGGCTTGTTTGGTGAACGTACTCAATTCTTTAAAATTTCAAAATGGAGGGTATTTTAGTAAATTAATCACGTCAAGAAAATGTGGGTATTACAAAGTAATTGAAGCTAAATTCAGTTTTTGATATTCATGATAAAAAAAAATGCCATTTAATGACATATATAGTTAATGTACTGGTGCCACATGATTGTGTTTAGTGACCAATCCTATGTGTCATTAAAAGATAGGATTTAGGGAAACTTCAGTTGTCGTAAATTAACTTTTCTAGCATATTATCAGCAAACTCATTGGAGCAAGATTTTTAGGTAAAGGGGAGTAATCCTGCACCCTGGTAAATATATTAAAAACCAAACGTTTAAGTACAAATGGAATGTGGCTGAAGTACCACATTAACCTCAAGCTTAAACAGCTTGATAAACAAAAAGCCTATAGCCTATGACATGCCAAAAGCTCATAACAACTTCTAGAATCAAAAAATGAACCTAGAATAAGAACTAAGCAAAACAAGCTAACCAACTGCTGCCGTGAATGATGGACTAACATCAGTAGTGGAGTGAGTAGTGGAGTGAGGAAATAAGTTAGCCGATTCATCAAACTCGTTTACAACAAAATCTTCATCACCACCTTCATCAGTAGCCAAAGCAGCATATGGATTTGACGTAGCTATATCGCTTTCCTTAGAGGATAAACCTTTAGATTTCAACATAGATGACGATGTAGGCACATTATTCCTATTAGTAACTCCCTTGTTTGGCTCACTAGTATTCTTCTTAGGCTCATACCTAAGATTCGGTTTGACTGAGATACCAACCTGAGGCACTTTACTAGAGTGGGCTTTACCCTTCTTCTTCTTATGATTTACCTTATGGAAACCATCATTAAGAGGCTCTGCAGGAGTAGCAACACTGGAGTAGAGACAACAGGAGGACTGACCACGGTTTTAGGACAATGCTCCTGGGTATGCCCAAAAATCTTACATGAAGTACACCTGGGAGGCCTCCATTCATACTCGACTCGAATAGTTTCTTTAGTAAACCCATCCCCTATAAGAGAAGGGACACCAACAGTAATAACCTCTACAAGCTCAGCCTCAGAACAAATCTCGATTAAGCACCGAGCAAAACTACTTCTACCCCAAGAATTCTTACACATAGAGCTAGTGTACGAATCAAGCATAATAGGTTTACCAAGAAATGAAGCAATCAAGTTAATACCATCATATTCAAATACTTGAATAGGTACATCATGTAATTTAACCCATATCGGAATACGGGTCAATTCTTCCTAACATAATCTAGTATCAATTGACCATTTCTTGAGAATGATCGGTGATTTGCGTATCAACCAAGGGCCATCTTCCAATACTGCTTCTAAACCAGCTTGAGTATCAAATTTGAAAAAGAAAAAACCTTTTGCATTCAACATAATCTTTTTCAATCCATATTTAGCCCAATTATTTCTAACATAGTATTCAACCACTGGAAACGCCATTCTATTACCAATAAAGTAACCATATAGAGTGTATTCAAGACGTGCACTAACCTTTTCGACCACTCTACGTGGAATAGAAACATTAACTCCTTCACAAACTGAATCAACTTGGACAATAGGAGACTCATGAGTAGGTTTAGTGGTCGTAGATTTAGCAATTGTTTCAACACTAAAAGCCTCCGCCAAACCACAAACAGCCTCCATAACCATAGTTCGAACATCACTTTCCAATTCATTCCACACCGAATATGTACCATCTTCACAACCCTTGGTGAAGTCATCAATATCCTTCATAGTTTTAAGCGACACACCAAACAAAACATTAATATAATCATGCTTACTTTTAGTAGATTTGGTCTGATCGTCAGTCGCTATACTAGGATCTGAAGCAACCGAAGAGGCGTTCGCCACAACGGCAGTGTTACTAGTATCATTCACGGTAGCATTCCTTTGTGTCTTCTTATGTTTCCTCACAGTCACATTCGACAACGAATACGTATCATTCACGGTAGCTTGAAGACCATCAACATCAACCTTAGCAACATCAACTTTCTCCATAACGATTATTAAAAACAAACACTAAGTAACGAAACCCTAATTAGTGATTAAAAGAAAACACAAAGATCCACGTCAATCTTTAATTCGAGTGCCTCAACAAAGTCGAGGCATGATTAAATACCAAACAAAATCAACCGACTTCCATCATTGATGCGCAACAGGAAAAGATCGATTGAAAAGAAACCTAAACACTAATCGGCGATTAAAAGAAAAACCCTAAAAAAACCGAAACCCTAACTCAATCAAGTCTGATCCAAATAAAAATAATGTTATAGGACTGAATTAAAACTAGTTAACCGTCCAAAACACAATCGTTATAAGGAGGACAACAAGATTGGAAGATTAGAGATCGAATTTTAGAGATGGTAAGGGTTTTTTGAAATCGCCCATAGTAGACCAGAGAGAAAATTATTAACTCATTGGAGCAAGATATTACAATATCGAGGAGATTATGGGGGAGGAGCTGTCAGCAAGAGACACAGATGGACACGGCACACACACTGCATCCACCGTGGCTGGACGAGCAGTTAATAGTGCAAGCTTGTTAGGTCTAGCTAACGGGACAGCTAGAGGCGGTGTTCCGTCAGCACGTATAGCCGTGTACAAGATTTTTTTGAGACTTGTTATAGTTCCGATATCTTGGCTGATTTTGATGACGCTATTGCAGATGGAGTTGATATCATTTCTCTTTCAGTTGGAGGTTCTTACCCTCGGGATTATTTTCAGGATCCTATCGCTATTGGAGCTTTTCATGCAATGAAGAATAACATTTTGACATCCAATTCAGCTGGAAACAACGGTCCTTTTCCTGGATCAGTAACTAGTGTTTCACCTTGGTTGTTATCGGTTGCTGCTAGCTCTATCGACCACAAGTTTTTAACTCAGATTGTGTTGGGTAACAATCAGACTTACATGGTGAGAATTGTGTTCATTTGAAACTAACATATTGTGATGAATGGTAATTATCCTTATTCTAATCAAACTTATTTAATCAGGGACCGAGTATAAACACATTTGATGGTGCGGTTCATTCGATAGTGTATGGTGCTTCAGTCCCTAATACGGTGAATGGTTCAACATCAGCTAGTTCTAGGTAACAAATGAATCTCCTTAAAATTAATGTTTCAGTGAAAGTAAATGTGTTGCATAAATAATGCATTTAGCAACAAATTTTTTGAAATCTAAAATTACTTGAAACAGTCACTAATACTTAGCAACAAATTTCAGATTTGCGGATTTAATTCTCTAGATCCAATTCTAGTAAAAGATAAAATTGTGGTATGTGAGTCTCTTAGGGGACCACAAAATGCGTTACTATCCGATGCAAGTGGTGTTGTGATTAAAGGTGATCTTGGCCGAGAAGACATGTCATCTTCTTTCCCTATTCAACCACATATTTGAACAGCGAAGATGGTGATGCGGTTCTAAGTTACATAAACTCAACCTCGTAAGTCTGGCATACACATCGCAATTTACTGTAAATTCCATCATTGATATAAAAGTGTCAAATATTTTATTACGTACATTAATCTATATGAACCAATTTGTTGTGACTGTGTTTAATAGGACACCAACTGCAAGCATCCTAAAGAGTATTGAACCTGTAGACATAGCAGCTCCAAATGTGGTCTCCTTCTCATCAAGGGGCCCGAACCAAATTACACTTGACATTCTCAAGGTACGTTTTGTGAATCTTCTTTATACCTGCCAGAGAATAAAAAATAAAACATACTACACCTTATGTTAACATTTTAATTCTGTTGCATTTTAGCCTGATCTAACCGCACCTGGAGTAGACATCTTAGCTGCATGGTCACAGGATTCAACTGTCACCGGTAAAGAGGGAGACACACGTATCGTCCCATTCAATATTATCTCTGGGACTTCCATGTCTTGCCCTCACGCCTCAGGTGCTGCTGCTTATGTTAAATCATTCCACAATGATTGGTCCCCTGCTGCAATAAAGTCGGCCCTTATGACTACTGCAACACCAATGAGTCCAACCAAAAACAATGATGCTGAATTTGCGTATGGTTCTGGACATATTAACCCCTTAAAGGCCGTCGACCCTGGTTTGATCTATGATGCTGGAGAAGCAGATTACGTGTCATTTTTATGTGGGCATGGTTACAATAAAATGAAGTTGAGAATTGTTACGGGAAATATAACTACTTGCTCTGCGCCTAATAATGCAACTGTTTGGGACCTAAACTATCCTTCTTTTGCTCTCTCGTCTAATGTATCAGGCATCATTGTTCGGACGTTTTACAGGATAGTTACTAATGTGGGTTTAGGAAACTCAACATACCAGGCTAATATATTTTCGCCATCAGGGCTCGTGGTGGATGTTAGCCCAAGCACTCTAGTTTTCACAACGGTTGGGGAGAAGCAATCTTTTTTGGTGACGGTTACTGCAACAATAGGGTCACAGATGCTATCGGGCTCGTTGGTTTGGAACGATGGAGTTCACAATGTCACGAGCCCAATTGTTGCATTTCTTTCCTAAAAGGCACATTTCATTGGTTTCTTTGGGTCAAATAATTACCTTCGCTGGGGATCACATCCTAATTTAACGACCTATACGTCAATTTTCTATTCTTGGTTTATGGAATTACTTGGGTGTTTTGTGTGAAAGATTGGAACAGAAAAAGGTAAAAAAAAAATGTTGAAGGACTAAAGTTGATGCTTGAGACGTTTTCTGGACTGAACTTAGACAACTGGATGGTTGTTGTTGTAAATAACATGATTTTGTTCCCTAACTAATTTGATTATTGTTCATGTTCTTCATTTGTCACATAGATGAATGTTTGATTCTCTTGATATATTTGATTGTAATAATGTTGATTAATAGTGTTTCTTAATGATTATGGCGCATTGGAGTATTTGTTAAAATTTCTACCTGATTAAGATCAAATTGGTCTAATATTCTTATCCTATTATAAAAAAATAAAAAAATAAAAAATAAAAAATAAAAAAATTGTTATTTCATTTAAGAAAAAATTTAACATGTGCGCTTTAGACATATATTAAGCGTCCTCTTTTTTACTCCTCGAGTTTATCATAAACACAACTCATAACACATGATTAGTTTTTTTTGGAGTCACTTCCAAAATTGTTAAAGAAGTATGTTGGGTACAACGAGTTTGTTAGAATAACATCACCATGCATATTAACAGATTTGGGTCTAGACTGCCAGTTATGCGTAATACTAAAGTCTAAAACCATGAAATTGGTCTAAAGATTTGAGCCGGTTATTTTTTCTAAGACCATCAAACTCCAAAATGTGAAGTCTAACGGTGGGTTGTGTTATTCTTTACTAGGGACCCCAAGCTTTCGTTAGCGAAAGAAATTAAAAATAAATAAATAAATAAATAAAATAAGATTAGAGGCCTAGAAAATAAGAGTTTTTTTGGAATATGTATTGCGATTAGTCCCAACGTCGGTCCAAAATTAATTCGCTTGAAGTTGTGTTATTTTGTGACTTCTATCACAATAAAAAGGACTTGCAAACTATGTTGCTACATTCAAATAGTAACAAATATATATATATATATATATTTGTTACTATTTGAATGTAGCAACATAGTTTGCAAGTCCTTTTTATTGTGATAGAAGTCACAAAATAACACAACTTCAAGCGAATTAATTTTGGACCGACGTTGGGACTAATCGCAATACATATTCCAAAAAAACCCTTATTTTCTATGCCTCTAATCTTATTTTATTTATTTATTTATTTTTATTTTCTTTCGCTAACGAAAGCTCGGGGTCCCAAAGAATAACACAACCCACCGTTAGACTTCACATTTTGGAGTTTGATGCTCTTAGAAAAAATAACCGACTCAAATCTTTAGACCAATTTCATGGTTTTAGACTTTAGTATTACGCATAACTGGCAATCTAGACCCAAATCTGTTAATATGCATGTTGATGTTATTCTAACAAACTCGTTTGTACCCAACATACTTCTTCAACAATTTTGGAAGTGACTCCAAAAAAAACTAATCATGTGTTATGAGTTGTGTTTATGATAAACTCGTTGAGTAAAAAAGAGGACGCTTAATATATGTCTAAAGCGAACATGTTAAATTTTTTCTTAAAATGAAATAACAATTTTTTTATTTTTTATTTATTATTTTTTTATTTTTTTATAATAGGATAAGAATATTAGACCAATTTGATCTTAAAGGTAGAAATTTTAACAAATACTCCAATGCGCCATAATCATTAAGAAACCACTATTAATCAACATTATTACAATCAATGTTGCAAAAATCATGAATCGGTACTGATGCGGTCGAAGGCCTTGTAGCGATTTTTAGCCGATTAATCGGCCCTAAACCTTGTAATCGCCGATTAATCGGCCGATTACCTTGTAAATCTCTCCAAGTTCCAGGGCCTTGTAGCTTGTAATCGCCGATTAATCGGCCTTGTAGGACAAGGCCGATTTTTGCAACACTGATTACAATCAAATATATCAAGAGAATCAAACATTCATCTATGTGACAAATAAAGAACATGAACAATAATCAAATTAGTTAGGGAACAAAATCATGTTATTTACAACAACAACCATCCAGTTGTCTAAGTTCAGTCCAGAAAACGTCTCAAGCATCAACTTTAGTCCTTCAACATTTTTTTTTTACCTTTTTCTGTTCCAATCTTTCACACAAAACACCCAAGTAATTCCATAAACCAAGAATAGAAAATTGACGTATAGGTCGTTAAATTAGGATGTGATCCCCAGCGAAGGTAATTATTTGACCCAAAGAAACCAATGAAATGTGCCTTTTAGGNGGGGAAATCCATTTTTAGATAATTGCTCTTATCTACTGGGCTTGAAGGAGATACATCTCAGGTGTGCGACTCTTTGTTTTTTGCTATATACAAATTGCAATCCTGCTTAGATGTTTATAATCATTGCGAATGCTCTATAAGCTGCTAAAAGTAATTGTCTGACTTCTAATAGCGCTTAAAAGTAATATATTAGTTTCTCACTCACCGGTTACATCCTACGGTCAGGTTGTATTGGAAATGAGCTTCCTGCTGCTGCTATAAGCCCACAATATCGCTTTTCAATACCTTGAAATTGAACAAAAGTGTGTCATTTCTATATTTGCATCAACATAGGTATGGTATTTTTTTTTGTTTATACTACAATACAGAAGTAGTGTCGATCCATTTGCTTGCTGAATGTGTTGGATGATATATAAATTCAAATGGGTCAAACAAAAATAGATGAAAGAGTGTTGGTCAGACAGGTTGAATGCCGCACAAAACTTATTTTTTAAACTGAAGTTATTGGCTGCAAGGTTGGTGATATGGGCTATTCAGCAGTTCAACAAACTTGAGGACATATGTGGACATCATGGAAATTGAACACAGGTTACAAATGCTTATCCGTTACGTTAAAACAGTTATTATTAAGTAGTTTCTGGATTCAAAATGTTATGAACCATGGTCTCTTTCGTTGTTTTGGATTAGTTTGGTAGCATACTTGAATTGGGGGAGGATGAAGCTGTCCGCGAAGACTTTATGACCACAATGCAAAGTGCAGGAAACCAAATCAGAATGCAGTGCGGTTTAACCCAGCTTATTGATCATTTTATGGTACCGTGTCAGTTGATGTGCTCTCTCACTCTACAAGCCAATGCGGCTTAACCCATCTTATCATTTTTTGGTACCGACTTCGTTGATGTGCTCTCTCACTCTACTACAATTCAGTTGTCAGATGTTCTGAACATGTCTAACCTTGGTCGCCATAGATTAGCCCCGTTCAAGGTTGCCAATGCCGAGATATTTGATCAAGGTTTATTTTCTTGCATACTCTGTTTAGTACTTTAATGTCTGTTTTATTTTTCGAGTATTATACTTCAAAAGTTCAAATCTATTATACTTCAAAAATACAAGATCACCTATACACTTTTAGATTGTCAAATTGGCATCATTTAGGAGTCAAAAAATATAACATTTGATGTCATCTACTTAAACACATGCTTTTTTAAATGAGAATCTATCAGAAAATTCAAATCTATTATACTTCAAAAATACAAGATCTCCTATAGGCTTTTAGATTGTAAAATTGGCATCATTTAGGAGTCACAAAAAGATAACATTTGATGTCAGCTACTTAAACACATGTTTTTTTAAATGAGAATCTATCAGCAAATTCAAATCTATTATACTTCAAAAATACAAGATCTCCTATAGGTTTTTAGATTTTCAAATTGGCATCATTTAGGAATAATAACAAATTGTAAATGAACTCATGTTCTCTAAAAGTAAATATCAGTAGGCTTATTACAGCACTTCTGAAATTTGCATATGTTTGGCACAACATTTACTATGTTACAGGGTCGGCCACTAATAAAAATATTGTTGCTTTAAGTTTAGTAATAACTAAGAAAACTTGATTTCATGATAACGTGACAACGGTATGCCGTAAATGTGTGTTTAGCCTGAAACCACATATTTTTCCATGTTATACTTTTATGGATTAGTTATCCTATATTAAATGAATATTGGCGGGTGACTATTTGCTTATGCAGGTCACAATTTCCACTTCTAAAAGTGTAGTTAAGTGGCCCGCCCGTAGATATATTGACGCGCAACACTTAACGTTCCAATAAGTTTTGATATGCAGGTTACAATTATCATATGCAAGTTACAAGCTACCTCTTTGTTCTTTTTAACACATTAAAGCTCTGAAAGTTTGATTTCTAACATTTAATGGTTTTAGTAGGTTGAACATAATGGTTTTTATCCATGTTGATATTACTTCTAAAACCCTGCAACATTTCTTTTCCAATTGCCCACTACTAACGGAAGTCTTTTTGGTAAGCTTCATATATATGGTATAGTAGTAAGACTCTTTCAATTTGATTGTTTGTGATGTTAGTATTATATAGTATTTCAATTCTTGAAAAACATATAAAGCATTCCAATGCAGGAAGATTTGGAGGTAAAGATGAATTTGACGGGAAAAAAAAAGTTTACAGTATGTGCCTTTGGTCAAGACTGGGAATCTCATGTATCTATATGAAGGTAAAATGAAAGTGTAATAGTATATTTCATGTAAGAAGATTGTGTTATTAAACATGGTTATTTGTATTCGGTTAGTACTTGTCTGCACGTGGTATGTCACCGAAGCTTCCAACTTCATTAGTCCACCTTAACATGCTTTTCGATGTGTATTTCACCAAACATGATGACATATTTTTTGCTCTTTGTTTGATTAGAAACAATTTCTCTTTAGTACTTTAATGTAGAATTTTTCGAAAATATTATCATAGATTTGGGCATAGTAGAAAGAACGACTTGTGAATCATGAATTCATGATTAATACGACTAATAGCACAGGGATACAATAAATTGTTCTTTTAAATGAAGTGTCTTGCATCCAAAATGCTAATTCATCTATAAAGTTAGTGCTCAACGTTCAAATTTAACATTTTGGCTTTATTGAAAAGTTATTTATATAAAATACATTTGAACATTTTGTTTTTATTGAAAAGTTATTTAAATAAAATAACTTTTAACAGCCCATATATTACACGGGTTATTAAGAATTTTACAAATATACGTGGTTATTAAGAAATTACTTTATTTTTCGTTTTAGCATTATATTCGTTGAACGTTATCATATTGATATTTTTTACAAGCTTCTCCTATCTATTCTATAACGTGAACTATATTTATTATCCTCAAAAAAATTCTTAAATAATATCAGCAAAACTGACCCATTCTTGATTACTACATGTAACTGCACTTGACCATTCCCTAATGCTCACTGGATAATTTGTAAAATTAAGTGTTCATTTTAATTATTAGTTTATAGCATTGTTTCGAAGCTTTTGACACAGTAATGCATGATATAATATCATTTGAATCATCATTAGCTGCCGATAAAGTTTCAGTGGAAAGGTAGTATTATTGGTTGTTTCATGTTTTGTTTCGCTATGGCCATAAACAAAAGCCAAGGGGAGATATTATCTTAGGTTGGTTTGTTTATACAACACACTGTTTTTTCACACGTGAGTTATATGTTGTGGTGTCAAGAGTAAAATACAAGCAAGGGTTAAAAGTACTTTGTTGTGACAGGGACGACAACTACACCGATGAAACCACTAATTTTTCTACGAGGAAGTATTGCATTGACTAACATCATCATCATCATCATCATCATCATCATTATTATTATTATTATTGTTATTATTACTATTATTATTATTATTATTATTATTATTTTGAATTTATAAATTGTTTTTGTTATTCCTTAAACACGGTTTTTATTTTTATATATTCGTGTAACCCATTATATATTTTTGGTCTTATGAGATAATCAACTGTTTAAGTTACTCTTTTATTATTCATCAAAATAATTTTATAGAGCTAGCCCGCCCATCGGGCGGGTCTTAAAGCTAGTATATATATATATATATATATATATATATATATATATATATATATATATATATATATATATATATATTCAGGTATTTCTCTCAGTTTTATTACACATCCACCATTAAACAAAACAAAAATCAAGCGTAATTGCATTCTCTAAGGTATCGTAATTTACCCCCCCCCTTACACTTAAGATGAACATTGTCCCCAATGTTCAAATAATAAGATGTAAAAGTAGAAAAGGTAAAAGAATGAAATCAAATACTCCCCTGATTCGCTCGGTAGATAAAGGGGTAACATGGTTAGATCTTCTTCCAGGAAAATGAACACTCAAAGCTGCCCTTCCGAAATATAAATCATCTTCTTGTCCAAAATAACCTGTTAAACCTGAGAAAACAAACACGAAAACCTGCATAACATCGGCGGGATAAATCTGTATAAGGATATAATGCTTGTGGAATGAATATTTTTGCAGATTCCTGGAGTTTATAAGTTAGAGATTTTATAAAGCATTTTATGATTCCGGAAGAAAAACAAAACTTTCAAAAAAATTCCAGAAAACTGAACTTGACGGCGTCAGCCTGGAGCTTGACGCCGTCAAATGTGATCTGACAGATTTCTCATGTTAAGTTTCCCGAAAATTTCTGGAAAAACTCAATCCTTACTTCCTGGAAATCCTGCAAAATATCATTATGACTCGATACAAGCATTTGACTCAAACAATTACGAATATGTATGCTAATTTAATATTGTTATGATTCATGTTCGTTTGTTCTTATAAACCGATTTAGATTTCCCTTAGACTTATCTTTTGCAAAATACCTTTATATGTAGTTAAGACGAAGTTAAAAACAAAATAAATCATTTTTACAATTTAGTTTGAAGCATGAATCAATAACAATAAAAATAAAACATACATACGGAAGCAAATAAAATCAAACAAACAAACAAATAAACACACAAAGCTTGGGTTGCCTCCCAAGAAGCGCTTTTCTTTATTAACGAGTCTTGTAGCTAGACTCAAAGTCATGGGCTTTATTATGTTTCCCTACCCCGCATTAGAAATGCGGTTTTGAAGTCTCTAACCACTTCTTCATCCCACTGATATTCCGGGCCTAAGGCCAAGCATCCTGAGAAGTAGGTCATTCTCCTATCATAATAGACCTCAACATCAATCTCATCGTCCTTGATTTCATGGGGTTGGAGAACCTCAACCGGCAAATCTCTTACACCCTTGAACTCCTCCCGCATGTGAGGCATGACATAAGTGACCCTCTCAATTCCCCTTGCAAACTGAACTGTTCCCTTATCGCGATCGCAATTCATTCCAGACTCATCGACAAACGGTTTTCCTAATACGATTTCTCCTAACTCATGGTCGATGATGCCCATAACATCTTATAGGATTATGAAATTACAACGATAAGTAAAGTTTCCTACGAAGACATGAACCCCCTTTATCCTCCCTAGAAAGTTACACAATTTAGATGGGTCATTGGGGTCTTTCCTAGGGTCTAACCATTTGCTCATGAGCCAATTGTAGTAGAGCCTAGACATAACATTCATGGGTGCCTTCGGATCGATGTATGTGTGCTCACTAAACATATGACCTACCATGCAAGGGATTTTAATATTCAAATAGTCGCACTTCCTAATCCATGGTTTCTTCCTATATCTCAGGGGGCATGGGTGCTTTAAGAGAAATTTATGGTAGTTTAATTCCTCAAGTGTTGGTGGGGGGTTTTGAACTACCATTAGTTCATCATTAAGCTTATTCTCCTTATCTTTCCTAAGGTGGACGAGTCTCCTTTCTTTATCAATTGATTCAATGAGCTCATTAAACGCCTTAATCTCTCTTTCCATTTTACTGCGTCGCGACGCATTCTCCCTAATTCTCAGAAGTCGGTAATTCCTATCCGTAGTGGCGCACTTTTTACGAACAATTGCACAAAGAAAAAGATAGACTAAAGAAAATCCTAAAAAAAATAAAATAAAAATATCACTAGAAAGGAATCTAGTGAGTAGACCTAATAAAATAAAAATTCAACCTAAACAATAACTATTCCCCGGCAGCGGCGCCAAAAACTTTGATACGCGGGATTGCGACCACACACTAGGGTTTTACCTCTCAAGGGATCTTGAAAAGCTTGCAATCCCCACCAGGCAGTGTACCTGACCGATGTAGTATAGTGTAGTGGCAAGTACCGGGGGATTGATCGTTCTCTCAGGGAATAGTGTCGTTAGGATTGAAAAGCTACTCTAATAGGTCTAGGGGTGAGGGAAGATTCTTTTTGTATTTTATTATTTTTAGGAAAGCAAGTAAAAATCTCGGGTTTGAAGGAGTGGGCGGAATTAGTTGCTAGTCAACTAACCCAAATAACTACTAATGCAAATAAAATAAAATAACAAGAAAGTAAATGGTTGTGAAAACTAATATGGAGAGAAGTGTGTTTACTTAGATTTCCTTACTCCCTAACTATCTTTTACCGATTGATTAGTGTGTATTAATTGCGTGGATGACGGATTGTATTCCTTAATACCATTCGTAGGGGTGTGTACGGACTTCCCCTAACTCTATGAGATCCTACTTCACTCCTATGTCGAGCCGGCTAAGAAGCTCCTAACATGGGATCACTAGAATTCACTCATGCATTAAATACAATCAAAATAACCTTAGTACACCTTGGTTCATGTTTCTTAAGACGTTCAAGCATGTTACCAACCGGAAGTCTGCCAGTTTTCTTAAGCCTAACATCGATAATCACCCATCCAATACAATTAATAACACACCATTCAATCAATAATCAATAGTTAGGTTTCATTAGATCTAAGCAAACACAAAGAAAATCTAGCCTAGCATGTTAAACAAAAGACAAGAACAAGATAGAATCAAACAACACATAGACATATTGAATGATTAATTGATTACTTATCTTCAATGTAACATGAGAGATCCAAGGGTTTAAAACCCTTAAAAAAGCTGCAAAAATCGTCTAGGGTTTCTCTCTAAAAAGTTCCACACGAATGACTAAAAATTATGCGAATATATATAGAAAAACAGATCTGACGGCGTCACGTTATGGACTTGACGCCGTCACCTCGCCGTGGTTAGGGTTTCTTGATGGCCTTCTTGACGCCGTCCCTCTTTAATCCGTTCTGGCTTATGAAGACTTGACGCCGTCAGGTGTGGTCTTGACGCCGTCTAGGTACTGTTCCGGTAGAAATTTGACACTTTGTCGAATTCCTCACTTTTATGCTCCGAAAACGTCCAAAATGCTTTCTTTTCCAGAATTTCTCTCCAAAGTACCTAAAATGCCAAAAGGAACAATTTAGGGCGATATTTGATCAAATAAATACGATTTAGGGCTTAAATGACCCCCGAAAAGCGGTACACTTTTTGCCTCATCAACATACCAGAGGTTTATAGGATGTGAGTGTAGAGTTATTTGGCTTGTGTGGATACGTGAGCAGGTCTAGAGAGTCATGCAAATAATGAATGCACATAAAAAGCAAAAATTTACCTATGAAATACCTACTATAGGTATTTGTAATGGGAATGATAGTGATGAGATTTTGTGGGTTGCTACAGTCTTACCCCCTTAGAAGAAATCTCGTTTCGAGATTTAGATGAACGTAGGAGTAGGGGAAAGAATGAGTCGAGAAAGATAAAAGGAAAGAAAAGAGTTGTACAAACGGAGTAGGAATTGTTTGTACATGTGCCAGATACTTGGACTCATTTGTTTGTATCTCATTACTCACAAGTAATGGCGTCCCAATTCTTGTAAGCAAGAGCTTATAAATTCATGATCCATTCGATTTATAACTTTCTTCTTAAAATGAAAGAGCGTCCTAATTCAATTTTAAATGGAATAGTCATCATAAAATCGTCCTAAGGAGTATCGGTGGAAAATGGAGAGTGGTCCACATTTAAAGAAATGGGTCCAAGAATGTTTTGGAGACAGTTCAGTCATGGTGGAAAACAAGTTCAAGCCATGGTGGAAACAAGTTCTAGCCATGGTGGATGTACAAGTAGTAGTCCATGTGGAAACGAGTTCTAAGCCTTGTGGAAACGAAGTTCCTAGCCATGGTGACCAGTTCCACAGCCTTTCTGTTTGAGTAACTAGTCACCTGGTAGTTATACCATGTTATGGCTAGTGTGACGGACGTTATCTCATTCTTGCAACTTTTGCAAGGAGAGATAATATAATATCATAGTCAAACATAATGAGGATTAAAGTTCGGCATAAATATTCTTACAAGATCTAACTAATAGAATCTTGCGATATGACGAGAAATACAAGTTCTAATTCTTAGAACATTCTAAGACGGGGTAGGGAGAGAATATAGAGTAGGAAAAATAGAGTGGAAAATGATGGAGGAACGAAAGGATGGAAGGGAGTGGAAAGGTGGATTTTATAGGAAGGAGTGAAGAGGAAGAAAGGAAGGAAAGAGATGAAATATGAAAGTATGTAGGGGTGAAAGATAACGTGGAGTGGAAGGGTAGGATTGAACGGTAGAATAGGAAGGCGGGAGAGTAAAATTTGAAATAGGAGATTGGGAAAAAGGCGGAAGAGTGGGTTTTGAACAGGAGGATGAGGAGAAACGGGAGGATAGGGTTCAAAACGGAAGAATAGGATTAAACGGAAGAGTAAGAGTATAGGATACCTGAAAAGGTAGTATCCTAATGGAATTTTAGATTTACTAGATTCCTTCAAGATTTGTTTTCCCCCCTAAGGTTTTTCTAGTTTTCATAACTAGTCCTAAACTTCTAAGGGTGATGTGTTTGGTTCTTTTGGTGGAGAGGGTTCTAAAGTGGAAGAAGGTTTAGGTGATTTCTTATCTAAAGGTTTACTAGGAGTGACTATTCATAGGTGAAGTTTCGGGTTTTCTCTTTTGTCCTAAGTTGTCTATTACTACGAGTATCACTATTATTATACGTATTACTATTCCTAGGTACTTGAAACTGGATAAAGTAGCATCCATAGTTTCTTCTAAGTGGAATTCCTAATGTGTAACCTAAGAAACATCAAATCCTAAGATGTAATCTAAAATCCTCAAATGTCTTATTCTTAGTTTAACTAGTGATTCTAGGCTCGGGATGTTCTAATGGTGTATCATTCCTAGGTATTTCTAATTCCTTAAAGTTATGTAGGAAATCCTAATATGGGTTGGTCATTTATGAAGCTAGGTCTAGACAAACTATATCCTCAAAAACGGTTTGTTCCTAAAAGGTAAGATTTTGACTAGTGTTCCTATCTCGTTACTAAAATAGGTGTTAAAGGCTTAAGGTTCTAGGTCTTAAGGGCTGGTTCTACCGACTCTGTCTAATCTTTTGTTATTCTTAAATTTCCTATTTCGTACCTAAAAGTTTTCTTATATCTATTCTAATGTCCTCGATATCAGGTAAGATTCTTATCTTAAGCTAAATCCCATCTTATAGAGATGTCTTTCTAGTTTCTACCTATCGGGGTAGGGATTCTAATTTGGTTTCTAACCTATAAAACCTCAAAGATTCCTAATCTTATTTTCTATTTCCTCAAGGGTTTCTTAGATAGCCTATCTTAGTGATTTAAGGTATTCTATACCTAAGCTTATATTTTCTAGGGATATCCTAAAGTCATTTCTAACCTCAAGTATGGGAATCCTAAAGAGTATGGTTCGGGTTTTACTAAGAGGGGAGGAAAACTAACTTGGGAATCATAGTAATCTAAGAAAGTAAAGAGGGAAGGAATGGGAATATGCTTGTATATGACTGTCATATACTTGCACATGAGATAGTTAGGGGTAGATTCTCTAACTAGGGAAAGGATAGCTTAAGGAAAGCTAAGGAAGTAGTGAAGATTTAGAATCGGAGGAGAAAGAATTCAGATCTCTATAATGTAGAATAAGAATTCTCATCATTGATAGGGGAAGTGTTTTTACGGAATTCGGTTTTTACGAGGGAGGTTGTTATTTAAGAGTTTTGAGAATCTATGGATCTAAGGCATCGGGGTAGTTGATCCTAAATTCCTAGGAGTAAGGGTTCGTGTTAGGAATACGTTTTTTTATATAAGAAGATTCGGTCACCCCGAGTAATGTTTAGCATGTTGTAGCTCGTAGTATTTATTATAGTAGTTAGTACGTAGTTTAGTATTAGTTAATATTTGTGGAGTCGGGTCGGGTCTTTACCCACTGTCAGCTCGATCCACAGCCTAGTAGAGGCAACTAGTAAGTGTAACTATAAATACCCCTCTCCACATGTGGAGAGGGTTGGACCTTCTCATAGTTTAAGCTAATATATGTGTGTTTCTCTTACTAGAAAAGGCTCCCAACCTCTACTTTCTCTCTCTAACTTCTTTACTTGTTTTTCTTCTTGAATTCGAACCATATAAACAAGACCATACGTGTTTAAGATTATGAGTATCCTACAATTGGTATCAAGAGCCATGGTTACATCCTAGGGATTGTTTGTGCTCGGTTTTAGGTCTTGGTTTTTATGTTTTTCTTTGGTTCGAATGGTTTAGGTAGTTAACACTCAAGTTTGAGCTCATTTGTGGTTTAACTTGTGATTTTCTTGTACTTCTAGGTTTAGAGGTGTTAGATATAGCTAGTTATTCACTTGGGTTGGTCAGTTCGTACGTGTGGTTGAGATTAGAATGAGTTTTATATGTGTTTCTTCATAGCGGTTTCCTCTTCGGACTTGGTTTCTTAGCAGCGGTTAACTTTCTATTCTTAGAGGTTAGTTTTAGCGGTTAGCCGTTTTTCTACTATTTTGGATTTGAGGACAAAAATGCTGGACAGGGACTGTTTTGGCATTTAGTGATCAGCGGTTAGTACAAGTTGTCGTATTGTGACTAGCGGTTATCTCATTAGCGGTTATATCTTCAGCGGTTATCACCTTTCAGAGGTTACCTTGTTCAGCGGTTATCTTTTGACCAGCGGTTATCTTTTGACCAGCGGTTAGTTGTTTTGGCGGTTAGTTTACTCAGTGGTTATCTAAAGTCAGCGGTTTGCTCACTTGAGTGGCGGTTATCTCCTTTGTTTAGCAGCTATATTGTCAGCATTTTGTTCCTCAGTAGTTGCCACAACAACTGTTAAAACCTATGGACGTTCTCAGTATGACAAATTATTCAGATAGTGTCATACCTGAGATACTCAAATTGTACGATATGGTCGATGAACACAAGAATTCCAACACAGTACAACTGACAAATGTTCTTGAACTAACTAACGTTTTTGAGTCAGATATTACGATCATGGATTCATTGAGCTCAAATTCTCAAGTGAAAGAGTTCCATCAGCCACTTAAATTGATCAGTAATGCAAAGGACTGCTGCATAGAATGCTTTCAACAACTTCATTCACATCTCTCAGTACTTTTAGAGGGAACTGGATTCAAAATGGGATTCGAACGTGCATTTGCAACACTCTTTGGTCAAGATGTTCAGGCTTTCACAGACACAATGATTCTTAACTTAGATCAATTACAACAACAACTCGACCAAGGGGATTCTTCCAACAGTGGATCCATGTCTACCCTGGTGTGATCAACCAAAACCTCACAAGTGTTTCATCGATTTGAAATTCAACTTGGAGTATGAACTACGATAGCCCAGATGACGAAATGTGTTTTGCTTGACCACACGGTAATGAGGTTGACTGATGTTCAGAGATACACTCATCCAACTCATGGGTAATGGTGAAAGGTCAAAAATTATTTGGGAAAGAAGCACAACACTAACCTATGTATGACGACAAGGGAGGCATCCGGGTACAAGTCATGTGATGATTGGTAATTGGGTAAATCGGGTAAAAGCATCGGATGTTGGATCAGCTGTCATGATATGCAATGGATCAGAGACTGATGAAGCTTGATGCTTCCAGCGAGCTCAG
>LBNU01018025.1:12240-28417 GCA_014162995.1 Artemisia annua | reverse complement strand
AGGATTGATAATCTCTCCAACCAAGTCTCACTGTTGGTTCAACACTTCAGGAATACACTTCCTCAAACCAACAACCAACTCAGAACCTCGTCTAACCCACGTAATCTTGCTGTTGTGGAAGATGGGCGTATTGTGGTTCAAGGAAGGCAAAATGTCCGGGGAAATGCTCAGAATAGGATGGGGAATGGTAATCAAGGGCAAGGAAGACAACCCAAGTGCTACAACTGTGGTGGGTTAGGTCATATTGCAAGGAACTGCACTCAACCAAAACGTCCTCAGAACTCAGATTACTTCAAGGATAAGATGTTGCTGATGCAAGCGCAAGAGAATGGAGTTTTGCTGGATCAGGAGCAACTGTTGTTTCTTGCGGGTGATGAGGGGAATTCTTTTGATGCCGATGTGGATGATCAACCAATTCAGGATCTTGCTCTCAACGACCCAAACATCTTCCAGGCTGAAGATTGTGATGCCTTTGATTCTGATGTTGATGATGAGCCCACTGCACAGACCATCTTCATGGCCAATCTTTCATCTGTAGTCACATCGCCACAGCAATCAGGTTCTCCCAAATCATCCATCATTTCTGAGGTATTCAAATTGTATGACACATATGAAACATGTGCTGTTCCAAAGATTCTCAATGAAGTACATCAGACTAGTATTGTCACGCCAGATGATGTTGATTTGAAAAACAACAATGTTTCCTCAAAACAACAACATGTGGATAACAACAAAGAATCTGATGAACCTAGTTGAGCATCTTTCGATACATATGTTGATAATGTGATGCACAAACAAAGGACTCATAACGAAGTAAAACACACAGACATTGTTGATTCAAATTTTGCTGATATGGGTAATAGCAATGTTATCCCATATGAACAATATATGAAACAAAATGCCGAGTCTGTTTTACCAAATGATGACTCCTTTGTTGATAATGACATGAGTGAATTTGATGAATACACTGCTTTTATACCTGATGATACCGTGACCACTAGGATTAAAATTCTTAAAGATCAGGTGAATATGCATCAACAACATGCAAAATTTGAGTTAACCGAATGAGAGCAGAAAATGGATTGGCAAATGTGTGCATACATTACCGAAAGAAACTTAAAGGAATAAGCATTAAGAATGGAAATAAAATCTTTACAAAATCAAGTTGATCAAACTGTTAAGCAAAAACAGGAGATTCAGGAAAGTGTAATCACACTAAAACTAGATTTTCAAAGTAAAGAAACTAAACTCTTAAGTGACTTTTCCAACTTGAAAGCCTTAAAGAACAAGCTTGAAAATAAATTGTACACACAAGGCCAAACCATTCAAACTGCTCAAATGATGCATAAGCACATTAAGTTACGTGATGAACATAGCAATAAGGATGTAGGAGTGCCTAAAACTAATTTTCTTAGGAGCGCTAGTGCCTCTCAACCTGCCTTATATGATGCTAAAGTGATGCTTACACCTAATCATGCCCCCCCTGATGTACATAATAATGAGGAAATTAATGAAATTGAATCAGTAAACAAAGAAAGACTTGAGAATAAAATGAAGGATCCCAAGAGCATTAAAAAACGTGTCAATGTCAAACCCCATAATTACTATGAACATAATAGATTGACGGTTTTTGTGCCCCAAACTAGGTTAACACCTGAACAGATTTTTTGGTCTTTAGACGATGAGAAAATGAAAGCTGAAAAGCTTAAGGCCACAACTCCCCTTAAGATTGCAACTCCAACGGTGTATCCTCCCAATACACCAATGCACCTAGTTCAGTTAGCTCTTCCCACTCAATGTAAAACTCTTATTAGCATATACGTTATGTATCAAATGTTTGCTGAATTCGACAAAACATGTAAAAAGAGAATTACACCAACGGGAATTACTGAGGGCGAAAGGGGGTTTGAATTAACAAAAGAGTGTTACCTTACAGAAGTTATTCCGTTTTTTAAACAAATCAAAGAACATTTTGAAGGCTTGCAAACGTCTTTTAAATCTGAGAATAATGAAATGAAAGATGTGTTTAAAAATCTGGAACTTGAAGGAAAATAAACTGCAATAGACCTTCAACATAGTGAAATTGCGAGGAAGAATGCCCTCATGATGAATGATAATGTAATTGCAAAGTGCATTGCTCAAGATGTGTTTTATAATGTTACTGATTCTTCTTTAACTGCTTGCCAATTTCATGAATTGTCTGTTGCATTAAACATTTTTCAGAATCGTGTTGTTGAGCTTGAGGGGGAGAATTTAAGTTTGCAAGAAAAAATTCAAAACGATGATCATGATAACATGATTAGAAATTTTTCGAAATTAGAAGTTAATAATCTCAATTTGCAACTAAAAATTCAAGCTCATACTAACACGATTCATAAGTTGAGGGCTCAAATTGCCCAATTGAAATCTCATAAGAGTGATGTGATTGAACCCCAGAAACCTCCGTGTTTAGATTCTCAAAATTTTCAACTCCAAAACATCATCAAACATCTCAAATATGAAAATGATTGTTTTCAAGCTGAAAACTCAAAGGTCAAACAACATTACAAAGAGTTACATGATTCAATTAAGATCTCACGTGACAAAACCAATGAGAAAATAACGTCTTTGTTAAATGAAATTGAGAATCTAAAGACTCAGGTGAAAGGGAAAATGCTTGTCACTGCATGTGATAGCATTTTCTCCATGGTCGGTAAATCTAAAAGAAATGCATGTGATGCCGTAACTATTCCTCTTCCCCTTAGGAATAATGCGTTTGTCCATAGTGAGTACCTTAGGTATCTTAAGGATTGCCTTGACATGCTTTGTGAGACCGTGGAAGAGGTTAGAATAGTGAGACCTGCTGATAATGCCATCCTTGATGTTTATTATCTCACCAATAGATCATATGAACTCTTAGATTATGCCATTGGTACATGTCCCAAAGTTGTTAGCATGCGTGATAAGATTAATGAACGATCCTCTAAGGATAAGAACAAGCATGTTACCTTTAATGTACCCGTGACATCATCTGAACTTAGCACACCTCATACACAAAATCAAACAGCAGTACCACGATCTAATGTTCCCATCGTTAAATCTACAGGAGTAAACATTGACACCAAAGCTAGCGGGTCAAAGCCTAGTTGCATTACAAGGAATGATAGGACTTCGCCAGCTAAGAATGCTCAAGGGAAGAAAGTAGAAGACCACCTTAGGAACAATAAGACTGATCTGAATGATATGAATCGTGTTGATTCTTGTATTAGCTCTAGGCGTACTGTAATTAATTCGAATTCTGATGCTACTTGTAAGATCTATAATGACTGTATAATTTCTGGTAATCATGATGAGTGTGTTAAGACATTTTTGAATGCTTATAAATTACTCCCGGTCGATAATGCTTTGAATCATAAAATTGAAAACAGTGTTTGGAAAGCAACAGGAAGGAAGTTTTCTAATGTTGGCTATCATTGGAGACCCACTGGAAGAAAATTCACTTTAGGAAGTCATTGCCCCTTAACTAAACTGCCCAATTTTAGGCTTTCCAATGTTAGGGTATGGAAGGAAACTGGCAGGACTTTTCCTCTAGGAACACAATGCGATAACCATAAGTCTAGTGCCTCCACATGTCATGATATGTCTAATGTTACCACTGAACCTTCCACTTCTGTTTTAAGTAATTATGCTTGTGCTAACCAATTGGATCCCACTTGTGTTTGGGGATCCACGTTTTTCAGTTATCCATATCTGTCTGGTTTCAAATGCAGGTCGTACAAATCGTCCTGTGGTATTTGGACTCAGGCTGCTCAAAACATATGACTGGGGATCGCTCGCGGCTCAGAAATTTCGTGAAAAAGTTTATCGGGACTGTTAGATTCGGGAATGATCATTTTGGTGCGATAATGGGTTATGGTGATTATGTGTTCGGCGACAGCGTGATTTCTAGGGTATACTATGTAGAAGGGCTTGGGCACAATTTGTTCTCCGTTGGTCAATTTTGTGACTCAGATCTTGAAGTAGCCTTCAGAAAACACACTTGTTTTGTTAGAAAATTGGATGATGTGGATCTTCTGAAAGGTAGACGAGGCTCAAATCTCTACACTATATCCATTGAAGACATGATGCGGTCATCACCTATTTGCTTATTGTCTAAGGCATCCAAGAACAAGTCATGGTTCTGGCATCGTCGTTTGAATCACTTAAACTTCGGTACCATTAATGAGCTCACTCGTAAAGATCTCGTTCGAGGCATGCCCCGGCTGAAATATGAAAAAGATCATCTTTGTTCCGCTTGTCAGCTAGGTAAAAGCAAGAAACATTCTCACAAACCCAAAACTATCAACACCATTATGGAAGTTCTTCATACCCTTCACATGGATCTGTGTGGTCCAATGAGAGTGCAAAACATCTTTGTAAAGAGATATGTGTTAGTGATCGTAGATGACTACTCTCGGTTTACATGGGTTAAGTTCCTCAGATCCAAGGACGAGACACCTGAAATCATCATCAAACTCATCAAGCAGCTGCAAGTTGGACTCAATAAAACTGTCAGATTCGTCCGCACAGATAACGGAACTGAGTTTGTTAATCAACAACTTACTCAATTTTATGAGAATCTTGGAATTAGTCATCAAAGGAGTATACCTCGAACACCTCAACAGAATGGAGTCGTTGAAAGACGAAACCGTACCCTTGTAGAGGCCGCACGAACTATGCTGATATTCTCCAAAGCTCCTATGTTCCTCTGGGGAGAGGCAATTGCAACTGCTTGTTACACTCAGAACTGATCACTGATACATCCTCTTCACAGCAAAACCCCCTATGAGCTGGTGCACGAGAGAAAACCTGATCTTTCATTTCTTCGAGTCTTTGGTGCACTATGTTACCCAACCAACGATAGTGAAGACTTGGGAAAGCTTAAGGCAAAAGCTGATATTGGAATTTTCGTTGGCTACACACCTAACAAGAAGGGTTATCGAATCTACAACAAAAGAACCCGACAAATCATGGAAACCATCCATGTCACGTTTGATGAGCTGTCCGAGCACACGGCTCCTGAATACTCCAGTTCTGGACCCGCATCTAATCTTTTGACTCCTGGACCAATTAGTTCGGGACTTGTACATTCCTCCACCACTAATGCTCCTTATGTGCCACCCACAAGTGAGGACTTGAAGAAATTATTTGACCCAACGTATGATGAGTATTTTGAACCTCAACAGATAGTCGAACCAGAACCACAAGTCATAGGTCCTGATGCTGCTGCTAATGATGCACCTCAACCTACAAATGGGCCTTCCATCTCCATCTCTCTTAGTCAAAATGCTCCGTCATCCAGTCATACTCAACCCACTCACACCGATCAACCTTCTTCAATTCCTCAAGGAGCCGCATCTGAAAATTCTTTTGAAGTGAATCCCTTTGCTCAACCACCTGATGAACCTTTTGTCAACATATTTGCCCCTGATCCATCCAATGTGGCAACCTCTTCGGAAGATTCTAATACTGCTACATCAGCCCTCAGTAATCAACTTCATGAACACGTCAGAAATTGGACAAACGATCACCCAATTGACAACATCATTGGCAATCCATCTCGCCCCGTTTCCACACGTAGACCACTTGCCACAGATGCCTTGTGGTTCTTCGTCAGCTCCATACTGTCTAAAACTGAACCGAAGGATTTTAAAGAAGCTTTGACTAAAGCATCCTGGTTCACTGCAATGCAAGATGAAATTCATGAATTTGACCGACTTGATGTATGGGAATTAGTGCCTCCTCCCGACTATGCCATGATTATCGCTCTCAAGTGGATCTTTAAAGTGAAGCTTGACGAATATGGTGAAGTTCTGAAAAACAAGGCTCGGCTAGTGGCCAAAGGATACAGATAAGAAGAGGGTATAGACTTTGAAGAATCATTCGCACCCGTGGCTAGAATTGAGGCCATCAAAATCTTTCTTGCTAATGCAGCTAGTCAAAATATGATTGTCTACCAAATGGATGTGAAGACTGCATTTCTCAATGGTCACTTAAAGGAAGTGGTATATGTAAGTCAACCAGAAGGGTTTGTTGATCCTGAACGCCCTAATCATGTCTATCGCTTGAAGAAGGCACTTTATGGACTTAAACAGGCACCCAAAGCATGGTATGATACCCTATCCAAATTCCTTCTAGCCAACAAATTCACCAAGGGTGTGGTTGATCCTACATTGTTCACCAGAAAGTCGGGCAAGCATCTACTCCATGTTCAGATATATGTAGATGACATTATCTTCGCTTCTTCAGATCCGTTGGAATGTGATCGTTTTTCACAAGAGATGAGTACAAAATTCCAAATGTTCATGATGGGGCAAATGTCATTTTTCTTGGGGTTGCAAATCTCTCAAAATCCCCACGGAATCTTCATCAATCAATCCAAGTATGCTACTGAAATCTTGAAGAAATTTGTATTTGAATCATGTGACTCTGTTGACACTCCAATGATTGAGAGATCAAAACTGGATGAGGATGTTGAGGGGGCTCCAGTCGACCAAACAAAGTATCGAAGCATGATTGGATCCTTAATATACCTCACAGCTAGTAGGCCAGATCTTCTATTTGCTGTTTCCATGTGTGCTCGTTATCAATCCAAACCCACCAAAAAGCACTTAGAAGCAGTCAAAAGGGTCTTCAGGTACCTTCAAGGGACGATTCACATGGGCCGGTGGTGCTCAATTTCTAGGAGATAAGCTTGTCAGCTGGTCATCAAAGAGGCAAATGAGTACGTCGATCTCCTCCACTGAGGCTGAATACATTGCCATGTCATCTTGCTGTGCTCAAATCCTTTGGATGAGATCTCAATTATCTGATTATGGCTTTGTGTACAACAAAGTTCCGATGTACTGTGACAACAAAAGTGCAATTGCTCTTTGCTGCAACAACGTCCAGCACTCCAGATCAAAGCACATTGATATTCAACATCATTTCATCAGGGAACAAGTGGAAAAAGGTATTGTGGAACTTTACTTTGTGAGGACAGAATTTCAGCTGGCTGACATCTTCACTAAGGCACTTCCCAGAGAACAGTTTCAATTCATTCTCCCGCATCTTGGAATGAAGAGTATCACTCCTGAGTCACTCAAAAGTCTTCAGGAGGAAAATGACGAGTAATGGATTTGCTTCACATATCCTTGTACATACTCTTTAAAACCAAAAAGAAAAATACAAAAATATAAAAAATCGAGAAAAACCATAAAAATCTGAAAAACACAAAATACCAAAAAATAGCTTCTTCCTAGGCATGTCTTCTGCTTATCGATAACATTTTTAGTTTCCATAAATGTCATTCAATAATGGCATGGGACTCTAAATGAAGCTCGAGCAGAAGTTCTATTACTTTAGATAGCAACCCGCTCATATCCTTGGGGAAAACATGTCGCCAAAAAGACGGTTGTTCCTCTCACCGGGTGAAGTTCACTCAGGCATGGATTACGTTACATCCGTGCACCTTCGAAATGATGTACGCTTCAGTGCATCATTTCTTGAAAAAGAAGAGAAGTCTTCTTTCATCCCAAAATCTCTCTCTTATGATTCTTCAAGAGAGTTTTTGTGGTTTACAAGGTGGCTATTGGACTTAAATTTTCACAAATACCCTGCCGCTCAACTTAATGACTCTAACTCTTTAAATAGAATACGGGTCATTAATTGAGGGGGAGCGTATTTGCTCAAAATTTCTGCACCATTAAAAACTTTGTGCACCAGCAGCAGTGAAAAAGTGTCTCAAAATCAGTACATGCTAAAATCTGACCACATTTTCTCCCATATTTCTAAACTCATTTAAATCAAATTGGGATCACAAAATCTCAAATGATTTGAAATTTTTTGATCCGGGGACAGAATGTGATTTAAATATGAAATCTGATATAAAATGTGATGCGTTTGGACTAAAATGTACGCTCTCCCGTATGTGCAAATTTTTTTTGAGATTTTTTTAAATTTTAAATTGAATCTATGCACATATTGAGGGGGAGCAAAATGGTTTGTGATGAATAATAAGTTTTGGCATCCCATTTGAGCGTGGCTCAGATTTGACTCATGAATTGACGAAACACAAACGTTAGAATTCGAAAGGATTTATCCAAGTAGAAAGTACCGTTTCGAGAAGCTCTTCTTAGATGTATACTTTGACGGGTCTAACTTCCTTTTTAAGGAATGTTAACAACTTCAAGTTAGTTATTAGGGCTAGTTATCACCTAAAAGCTGATAATGGATCCCTTTAACTAAGCAACGTAAACGTGTCCCTAGGGTATATGTCTATTAAGAGTGGATCAATTCAAAAGTGCAACTCACCCCGACATGTGCAAATTTCTATCAAAAACCTATGAGCACATGTTAAGGGGGAGCATTTGAAAATTATAAAACTCTCAAAGTGTTAGCAAAAATGTGTTTCTTAATCATGAACACTTTGAGAGAGTTTTCAATGATTTGGTCGATGGCAACATAGGATAGTCATGAAGTTATAAGGTGGCTAAGGTTAGGAAAACCGTCCTATGATCCGCCAGAACCGGAGGGATCTACCCAAGGACAATACCGAATAGATAGTATTAGAAAGTCCTTAGGTATGATTATGAAAAAAGGAGATAAATGAGAAAGGAGAAAGAAGGGGTTGAAGAATTAAAAAGAAATGAAATGAGAAAGGGTGAAAAGAAATAGCCCTCCCATTATTCAACCTTAGGGCAGAAACCGGGTTCAATTCATATGCTACTGATTGTTACTAAGGTAACATCGGTATTGAAGACAAGACGTCATGGACCCAGTGACGCACTGCACTAAACCTTCTAACCACTCAAGTTCTCTCAAAAGAGCTTGTTTCATTCTCACGGGGAACCCTGCATAATCTATCGACCGCTCATTACGAGCAATGTTGATATTGAAACAGGAGACACCGCTCCAGTCTCTGACGACCAAATAATGCACTTATCGAGTCTAGAGCCACGAGATGCATCAAAAGATCTCATAGGAACACGTGCTACTTCTACCTTGGTTGCTCAACATTAAGGACACCAATGGTAACTTTATGAGTCCTACGCAGATCTAAGCAATCTGCCAAGAACACTTATGAGGGAATACGTATGTAATTTCCAGTGATTGAGTGGAAATTCCTGCCAGGGTCAACATCAAATAGCCCTGAAAGCAGGTTACTTCGGTAATCCCTTGTGGGTTACGCTTAGTGATCGCGGCGGTTTCAAAATGGTCTACAGTCGTGGAGTGATCTCCAGCAACTCACCTAATCGTTGATCTACTTCGGTAGGTCTTGTAAGCCCTTTCGAGGGTATCCGATTTAGGAACGGCCTTGGTAAGGTTTAGAGAAAGTTTTCACACTATGCTGTTAACAATCTCTAAGTCCAAACCTGTAAGTGCCGAACGTATTATTGCTAACTGTCTTATGCAGGAAATCATGGCGGATGTTGCTGATTGCTGAAAAGATGCCGATTCATCACCTCATGCTCACACTTCAACATCAAATTCAAAGAAATCATGATCATGGAATGGGCTTCAACTATGCTTCCACAACTCTGATGCAGAAGATCATGATCCAGAAAAGTGTGAGCATGACAACACAAAGATAGTCGCAAATTCACAATAGAGACACTTCTACTCAAAGATGACTTGAAGCTACTTATTTGGATGATGAACACGAAGCAATGCCAAAGATCATCCTACATATTAAGCAAGTCATCTAGAGTCCGCTGCTGAAAGCACAAAGTTCTTTACACCGAAGAATCAACAACTACGAGCTACAAAGATATCTACAAAGATCTCAATGCTTGAATTCAAGATTAAATTTCTCGGGTGACCTCCCTTAGTGGGAGATTGTTAGGAATACGTTTTTTCCTATAGAAGATTCGGTCACCCCTAGTATGTTAAAGCATTGTATAGCTCGTAGAATTCAATATAGTAGTTAATACGTAGCTTAGGTGTAGTTAGTATTTGTGGTGTCGGGTCGGGTCTTTTACCCTCTGTCAGCCCGCTCCACAGCCTATTAGAGGCATTCATCCCTTGTAAGTATAAATACCCTCTCCCACCAAGGGAGAGGGTTGGACCTTTCATTAGTCATGCAATATTTCTCTTGTTCTTTCTCTCTCTAAAAGGCTCCCACTTCCTAACTTTCTCTCTCTAGGTTTCTTATACTATTCGATCCATTACCTCAAGAACCACACGTGTTATGTATTAGTGTATCCTACAGGTGGATTTCAGCTGCTAAATCTTTTGAGATAAGGAATAACAATAAGTCTTCCACTATGCATGAGAAGCTTAACAATCCTAGACCTTACCGTAAGTGGATACCTACTGGTAGAATTTTTAAGAACTCCGGACTTAAGTGGATGCCTACCGGAAGGATGCTTACCATTGGCAAAACCATGGTTGACTATGATAACCCCAAGGGTTCGGATACTGTTGTCACTAACCCATATGCATGCAATCAAGTTTGTGAAGATAGTGCAGGTTATCCTTACTCAAGGCTCAAAGCCTGGAGGCCTAAGGCTAACAAATCTCCAATGTTGGGAGATCTTACTCTTCATCTTTGATATAGTCCTTTCCATGACTCCTGAGTAATTCTCCTCAGGACTCGGACATTCACTGCTTTGAAAGGAATAACCAGTTGTGATTATTCCTCCCGTATCCTTGTACATATACCACTCTATATAGAATAAAGTCATTATTTTAACTTGTAAATAGCTTCTAATAATTTACTTTATATACTACCATAGGCATGTATTTCTGGCATCGATAACATTTACGGACCTAGAAAAGTCATTCAATAATGGCACGGCTCTTTAAATGAAGTTCGAACAGAATCTCTAAGCATGTCTTTACTTTGCCATTACTTTACATGGCAACTCATATCACGTAGGCATATTCCTCATGGATTACTTCATATCCGTGCTCATGATGACTTTTGGTGCACGTAGTTGGTGTAATGTGTTTGTTGGATTGTGATTGTACACTTGCCTTCAATCAATGAACTCTGATTTGTAATCAGGTCATTGCTTGAGGGGGAGTGTTATGTTATCTATGCTCTTTGTATCTGTGGTATTATGAATGTGGTATTGTTTGTGCCTTATGAATTGTGTGGTAGTATGTTTTTCTTACCTGTATTTGCTTGTCTCTAGTGATTGCCTCATTCATGATTGAAACTTATTGATGTGTTCTGATTAGCTCAAGGGCCAATTTTGCATATACCTAGAAAATATTAAGTACAAGGGCTGGTTTTGCCTATTCTTAGAAAATACTAGGTTCAAGGGCTGCTCTTGTCACTTTGTGAAAGATAACGTATATTTAGTGGTCCAGCGGTTTCCTCCCTTACCTTTCACTATTTCCACACCTACTCTCACCTCACTCGAACTATACGCTAGATCCTAAATCATCGCATCAATATTCTCTGTTTAATATCATTGGTAAGTCATGAAACCTTAATCATGATTGAATTATGTTGCTTAGGCTTATACCTAATGAGTGATGTCTTGTACAACATGTTGTAGGTCGCGTAGCATCTATTCGAATTTCAGCGGTTAGGTTAGTAGTGTGTTGTTTGATTTGTGTTGATTATGTTTATACATTGTTCTTTTTACTGCGTAATTGCCCTTGTTGCTAGTTTCTTTTTCAATCAGTGATTTTTTGTTTACTGTAATGGATCGTGGTATCGATGTATTGATGTTATGAGGATCTGGATTGTTTAATTATGACTGGGTGTTTCTCTATATTAAGGTTATAGGATCCTTTGATGATATGAGGGTCTGGATAGTTTACTTAAGGTTCGATTGGGATTTGTGCTTGTTGTTCTTGATAGCGGTTTGACCTTAGTTCTTGATAGCGGTTAGCCCGTATTTCTTGTTAGCGGTTAGCGCTTATTTATTGTTAGCGGCTACCTTTGCCAAGCGGTTAGATTTGTTAGCGGTTAACTTTGTTAGCTGTTATATTTGTTAGCGGTTAGCTTTCTCTAGCGGTTAGCTTTTCTAGCGGTTAGCGATGTTAGCGGTTAATTATGTTAGCGGTTAACTATGTTAGCGGTTAGCGTTGATTGCAGTTAGCTATGTTAGCGGTTAGCTTTGCTAGCGGCTAGCGTTGTTGGCGGTTAGCTTTGCTAGTGGCTAGCTGGTTCAGCGGTTTGCTTGGTTAGCGGTTAGCATTGGTAGCAATTTGCTGTGTCAGCGGTTAGCTTAGTCAGTGGTTGGCCCTTTCAGCGGTTTGATCTGTTTGGCAGTTTGCTCTAGTGGTAGTTTGCTCTATATTTTTCTTTTTGTCTGATGGATGTTTGTGATTATGATTGTCTTGTCATCTACCTTTATGTACTCTACATGTATCATCTGGCATTTACCAGCAGTATTGTCAGATTTCGCTCTATTCTGACATACATGCCATCTTGTGCCTTTTTCTTTGTGAATCCTGGTAATTGCAGACAAAATGGCAGACACTAATGTTGAGGGATCACCAGCACCTACACGTACCGATGATGAGATTCTACCGTTCAAAGACTGGGTTGCTATTGGCAAGAGTAACTGTTATGTGAAAGCTGACAAACCTCAGGATCACCCAATATTCAGAATTGCATTGGATATACTTAAACAGACATCTTTCTTCCGTGCTTTCACTACTTCAACAACCATTCCATCGATATATGTCCAACAATTCTGGAACATCATCAGCTACGACAATTCTACTGGGACTTACATCTGTCAACTTGATGAGCATTGGGTGGCAATCACCAAAGAGACACTTGGCAGTGCACTTCAGATCATCCCCACTGGTGACAACATTGAATACACTACTCCACCTAATCCAGATGCTCTCATGAACTTTGTGAATGAATTGGGATACCCTACTGATGTCACCACATTGTCCTCAGTCTCAACTTATGACATGCACCAACCTTGGAGAGCCATCATCTCTCTCATCAACCTGTGTCTAACGGGTAAAACTTCTGGCTACGAGAGACTCTGAGCACCTTCACTTCAGATCCTTTGGGGGATTGTAAAAGGGAAGAACATTGACTTTGTTGAACGAATCTAGGAAGAATTCACTCAATCTATTCACTCATTCCTTGAAGACAAAACCAAACTAGCAGCACACAAGGACAGCAAGAAGAAATCTACCAAACTCCACATTCCAAGCATCAGGTTCACCAAAATTATTATAGCCAATCTTCAAAGAACTCTTCGCTTCCCCGTAGAGCCGGATCTGCACTCTATCAGTCTTCAGATGAAAGCGTTGTTGGATTCCTTAAATATGCTGCAAAAGGAACTTCTGACATAATCTTCGGCATGGCTATACCTGAATCACTACTCACCCGCAGTATACTCGAAGCTCCATACTACAATGAGTACATCAAGCTGTTGACTGCAAGTCATGACAAGGCAGCAAGCACTCAATCTAAATCTACCAAGTCTAGCAAATCCACTTCTAAGAAACGCAAAAGTAAATCTGCTTCAGTGGCATCCTCAGAACGTACCAAAAAGCTTAAACATGGTAGTGAGGACTTGAAATCAGGATCAAAGAAGACCAAGACTAAGGAGATTACGAATGTTGATGATCCCAAACCTGAACACACATCTCTGGAAGAATCAGTAATGATTCAACAAGCTGTACTGGAAAGTCTCAAAGACTCGGCCAAACCACCAGTCGGAGGTGTGAGCATCAAAGAACCTGACACCGGGAAAACACCACAGGTTCAGCATGTCGAGGTCAAAGGCAAAGAGATTGTCAGTGAGGAACAAGCAGCTCACACACTGTTAAAGATCTCATCTCCATCATCTAAATCTGCAACTTCCCAATACATCCTCAAAAGACATTCCCCAGAACCTTCTGTCACAATACCCTCACCTGATAAGACCATCTCACATTCACCAAGCTTGGAATCACATGTTGAGTCAAGTGCATATGAATCCGACAAGCAGGAAGAAAGGGAGGAAGTTGCTGAAACTGCTTCGTCATAGAAAATTGAGGAGTTAGACAATGTGTCAAAGATTGCAACTGGTGACAAACCCCTTCAGGAACAGGAAATATTGACAGAGCTACCACTTGTTACTTTTCATGATGAGTTTATCTCTCATGCTTAACCCGATGCTCAAGAAAAACTCATGTTTAAGTCTGATGATCATATGCTCACAGTGGAACCTGATAGCTCAACGGGAACTCTCGCTTCTTACAAAAATCTGGAAACTTTTGGTGACCAGTTCCTGGTAGACAAGCCATCTGAGACAGAACTGGACAAAACAAGTGAAGAGCACGGGGAAGCGATCTCAATGGTTGATATTTCAATCCAACAAGACACTTCTACCATTCCTACCATGACTACTCCGACAACCACTGTTGCAGTAATCACTACGGGTCCCACTCCAGCTATCACCTCAAAGGGCACTGACACTACTACTGTGACACCAACTCCAACTCCCACCATTGCAAGTCTTGCTACTCAAGTTGACAATGTCCGTCAAATCACGGCTGATCTGGTCACAGTCAACGCAACCATTGATGAGAAACTGACTAAGCATGAGAAGGTGATTAGGAGTGTTATGGAACTTGATCTACCTCGTACTCTCAAGAATCACGATGACAGGCTGCACAAATTGGAACGCCTTGACATAGATCGTCAAGTTTCAAATGCAATCAAAGACCAAGTCGAAGAAGCAGTCAGCTTTGCCATGGAAGCTCCCCTCAGATCACGATTCAACGACCTACCAACTATTGACATGAAGATTATTCTACAGGATCGCATGTTCAAGAACAATCAGCACAGAGGGCATGAAGCTCATATCAGGTTATATGAAGCCTTAGAAGCCTCTATTGTACAAGACAATGCTGATCAGCACCACCATGATATGGAGGAAGAACAGAAAAGAAAGAGGAAGCACCAGAGTCGACCAACACATCCATCTAATTCACCATCTCATCCTCCACCACCACCTCCGCCATCGGGATCGGCAGGACCTGCAGGGTCATCTGGACAACCTAAAGCTTCTCACTCAAAGTCAGCAACACCTCCTCCATCATCATCATCATCAAAGAAGCAACACACCGACAAGTCAAAGAAATCAACATCCTCTAAACATGCCAAGCATGTCACTTATGAAGCATAGACGACCATTGATACAGGAACAACTTCTATTGCGTCTCCAATACATGAAGATCAGGTCGTTAATGAGGAATCAGTTGTGCCTAATCCAGAAGCTTCTTCGGATGAAGATGATGATGATGCATCAACAGCTCACATTCCTAGGAAAGAAAAGTGGTGGAAATCACTTACCAGAGATGATGACACGCCTTCTATTGCATTGACTAAGGAAGAAATGCAATCGTGTTTGAAGCCTGATGCTGATCGACCACCTACTCCTGAGCCAGCTTGGTCCGTTTCTCCCTCGAGTCAAATAGTCTCCGATAACAACTGGATCAATGCCATCACTAGCAGTTTCGTACCCCCAGCTGAAAACTCGTTGCTTGCACAAACTGGGGATATGGGCACATTCATCACGTGGTTCTGTGATAAGCGAGGAATCTCGGAGCTGACACAGAAAGATCTGGAAGGTCCTGCGTACAGTATTGTCAAAGTCTTTCATTCTGATGTGCATTGATGAGACGAAAAGTGTACCCGTTTTAAGGGGTCATTTAAGCCCTAATTCGAGTAAATGTGATCAAATATTGCCCTAGATCGTTCCTTTTGTCATTTTAGGTACTTTTGAGAAGAATTCTGGAAAACATGCTAATTTGGACGTTTTTGGAGCATAAAAGTGAAGAAAACGACAAAGTCTCAAAAGAAGCTGGAAAACCTTCCTGACGGCGTCAGAGTCACAAGGTGACGCCGTCAGCCAACATTGACAAAGGAGTAAAATCAGATTACACTAGACGCCCTATGAAGAAAACAAGATGTTTACACCTGACGGTGTCAGGTGTTAGAGAAAGTAGGCCGTCAGGTGTAATGCTAAAGAGTGACGACCCAGAGCACATTTACAAGTGACGGCGTCAGAAGTAGATCTAGGCCATCCGAGAACCCTAATGACGGCGAGCTGACGGCGTCAGAACCCATAACCTGACGCCGTCAGAGTGTAAAATCTATATATACTTTTCTATTTTTCATTCATTAGTGTGGAACTTTTGGTACAAGTTTGGGAAAAACCCTAAAGACGAATTTGGCTATATTTTCAAGGGTTTTTCACCCTTG